>JAODAL010010813.1:0-103142 GCA_025379985.1 Phyllomedusa bahiana
ATCACAATCAGCCAACCCTTTATAACCAGCAGCCCGCAGAGAGCTTGCTGTTTTCCGGGAAGTGAAATCCAATGAAAAAAGCTAACTGCACCTGCCCAAATTTAACTCATAAATTTCTGTCTGTTATTAAAGAAACAACCAACTGATTGCCAAGATGTCCCCTGAGCACGAGCCGTGTATGTAAAACGTCTTCTAAAAAGACCACGAGCAACATGTTGCTGTTTACTATGTTTTTAACCAGGCACACTCCAATATTAGACACATTACAAAGCGCCCGCAGCACTTTGTAATGCGCCTGAGATCGGGGGGCATGTGGGGAACCCAGGTGCATTACGGGAACGGGTTTTAAAGCACTTTAAAAGGGGGTTTCCCCTGACTAAAAGTTTTTGTTTTTTTTTAGCTAAAATGCTTAAATTATCCCCCCTGTGTAGAAAAGGTTCATAGTCTTGCGCATTCTCGTCAAATCACGCAAAAAAATGGCGCCTAGGTGACAAGAATCATACATGTTGCCCCAAGTGCTGTTGATACATATATTATACAGAGGGACATATTAAAATGGATAGCTCCCTACTTATAAACTGTGATTAGACTTTTGGGCTTAAAAAATACACTGCACATCCGACTGCACACTTACAAACTTTTACAAAAGCAGCTGCAATCCAAAGATCTGCAATAATCAATAAAAAAAAACCTTTTCAAAACCCCCCAAATTAGGGGGCACTATATCTATATAGATTTATGTAACCAGTTTTCCCCTAACCATGTTGCTTTTCTTAGGGCCCAAAATTGGGTGATTTTATTAAGGATAGGAGGAATTAGCACAATCCCACTCATATAATGTGTAAAAAAACACATAAAGATAACCCAAACAATAATACAGCTAGGTCTACAAGGGAGTTTTACTAAATTAAAGGGTTTTTTCGGGAAAGGGGACCTCCTTCGGGGAGGGGGGCCCCGCGTTTTTCTCAAAACGCTGGATTTTTTTTCGGGGGGACTTCTGTGGTTTTTATTTTGCTTTCGGGCCCTACACGTGTGTGTCAGTCCGTATGCTTCCAGACGTTGGAAACATATCACATCACTTGCTAATTATGGAGGTCAAAAAGGTAGCTATTGGTTTTTAATTGACTAAACATTTTTGGAAAGCTTCTAAATGATGAGCACTATCCTCTATTTGAAAGAAGTGAAAAATCAGGTCTTTCATATAATGGTGGCAATTCGAGGTTTTATTTGTTTTTTTTAATTTTTTTTTGATTTGCATGTTGGGGGTATTAGTGGTGTTTTTTTTTTCAAAGGGACTTGGGAGTTTGGCTCATTTTGGGCCCCTCTGTCACAGTCTAAATGCCCAATTTTAAACTGACTTTTGTTAAACCAAACCTAAATATTGTTGAGGTGATATAAAGATAGGCAACATTTTCTCGGTTCTATAGCGCATTTGCCTTATTTTTGTTTTGGTTGTTTAGATTATAAAATGCCTTGACTTCATCACTGTTTCTGTTCACCGACCAAGACTTATTGGATAGCACATTGATTCCCAACCAGAGTATACTGAAACCTTAGGGATTCTCAGAACTTGGTCAAGGTTTCCAAGCGGGTGGCAAACTGATTTCACTTGTTCAAGTTGGGGGAGGCAAAGCAAGAATAAAATTAAATTTAGATTTTAAAAAATTTCTAACCCCTATATTGCTTTTTAAGTGATTTTGGGGGTTTTTTCCCGAAATTAAATATTTTATGGCTCCCCAAGGTAATAGTCATAGGCATAATTAGAGCTGTAAGAGAAATAGCAACTTCTATGGGGCAAGAACTTAAAGGGGTTTTCTCACCATGCTGTTTCACAGAGCCACAGGCAGCATCAGGCTCATATAATTCCTCATTAGGCTGTGGGTGGTTCTATAGCAGTGATTGGCATATCAGTTCTGCTATTCCTAGCCGAGTTTGTTACATTGACATGACTGCTGGAGGTTTTTACCTGAAGTGGAAAAGCTAAGAGTTCTAAAGGGTTTTAAAGCTTGTTTTTAAAAGTAAAGTATACAAGCCTTGGTATTGAAATAAGGAAACACAGGGAATGGTACCATCCTGCAATGCTTCAGCCTGTAAGGCCGCGTTTACACGGCACAGACCAAATACCGGTCGGGAAATCGACCGACCGGTATTTGGTGTGTTTTTGGCCCGCAGGGGGACGGCTTTTCTCCGCATTTTTTCGGTTCAAGCCCCCCCCTTCCCCAACCCAAATGTTCATGTTTTGCCCAAAAACCCGGGAGAAGAATAAACGTTCTATTTTTTTCAAACGGTCGGCGGTGTAAAAAAACGTCAAATGGAGACTGTTGCACTGATTTTATATTAAAGCCCATGTAAAAGGTTGACAGCCGGTTTACAGACGGCTTTCAAATCTGAAAAACGTCTGTAAATCTGGCTGAAAACCTGTGCCGTGGGGACATGCCCTAAGAGCAGAGAGCGGTGGCCAGTAAATAGGAAAACTTGTGTTACTGGCATTTTTGCCACTTTTTTTGCAGAAATCCATAGCAATTATAATGCTTTGCATTTCTGAAAAAAAGTGTTTAAAAAATTAGCCAAAATAATCCCGCAAATATTAAGAAAAAGCAAAAAAACGGAAAAATGTTTTTCAAAAAAAATTTTGAAAAGGATTGAAAACAAAAACCCCATTTAAAATGAATTTTTTAGGGGCGGTTTCACCTCCCCTAAACAATCAAGAGGCTCATCAGGGAGCAAATGAGGGCAATAGGGAAAATAAAACATACAGTATATAAAAAGGCTACCCTACTATCTATTAGCTTTCTTGACTGTAGGATGTAGTGGTGTGGGATTTATCTGTCCCGACTAGTGATGAGCGATTGTGTCAACTATCGTTATCGAGTCGATAGTCAATATCGGCAATTATCATGACGATGGTCGATAACAGATTATCGCCGATGACCATTTTAAAATCTTATGGAGAGGAACAACACCTTCATTTTACACCCAAATAGGGCTGGAGAAGCTGGAATTAACATCCACAACAGAAACTGGATACGTGCTACATCTTAGGGAAGGACAATTAGGGAAAAAAGAGTCACAGAAAAAAAAATCACAGACCATTCACTATCCTGTCCTGTACCACAGCATGACCTTAAACCTGCATGACCCACAAATTAAAAAAATGCCAGAAGGCAGTATTATTTGAACCAAACCCTTTTAGTTGAACAGGACCCTTGGCTTTCCTGTCCTGTAACGCAGCATGACCCCCAAACCTGCATGACCCACAGATTAAAAGTGCCTTTAAAAAGGGAAATCTTTGAACCACCATTATTTAGTTATATGGATTAAAATATGGCGGTTTTGCACCACTGACAACAGGGGGCAGTTACTCTGAAATAATGTGTAAAACAATTTGCGTAAAAGTGCACGATTAGCGCCAAACTGAGACGCACTAAGTGAAATAGAAGTATTGAACAGTTATATGGATTAATATGGTGGCCTTCGCACTACTGACTACAGGCGTAATTTACTATCAAGTATGTATAACACAATATGCGTACAACTGAGCTCTTTGCACCAAACTGAGACGCACGGACTGCAATAAGAGTATTTAAATATTATATGGATAAATATGGCAGCATTCGCACCACTGACTACAGGCGTAATTTATTAGGAAATATGTATAACACAATATGCGTACACCTGAGCTCTGTTCGCCAAACAGGCGCACGGACTTCAGTAAAACTATTTAAAAGTTATAGGGATAAGTTAAGCCGGTTTTTGGGAACACTGACACGCAGTGATTGCAATAGAACTGAAAACACAGGGACAATTTCAACTGCTATCAGAGGTCTGCTGGCCAAAAAAGTGGTAGAAAACAATGCTTTTTCAATTGAAGATCACAGAACACACTGAGCTGCAAAATATCTTTCTTTCAAATACTTCTCCTCCTGCCTCCTTAAAATTTTCTCTAACTAAGTAAGAAGTGAAATTCTCTAATCTAACTATATTCTAAGCTGTAGGTAGGTGAATGGTTTCTTGTATTACAAGAGACTATCAGAGCTGTTAGAACAGCTTTTGGTTTAAACGCAGAGAGACACGTCCTGCTGTGAAGTGTGATAGACAGAGTATCAGCTCAAACAGGAAATGCAGCTGCATAGATAAAATGAGGTCACGTGATTTTTTCAGCCAATGAGATCCATACACTGCAAAGTGGTGATGTTGTACATCCTCCTCAACCCCCACCCCTATCCTCGGAGCTGATTGGCTGGCTGCCAAAATGACAGGAAACACTGAAAATGGCGCGATAGTAATAGATTATCTGTAAGATTGTCACCTAAAATGTCGCGTGATCGGCAATTTCTGATAAGTCTAAAAATCGTGCCGATTTCAACTTTTGTCGATAATATCGCTCATCCCTAGTCCCGACCATAGTATGTATCGATATTGGATTTCTCCTAACATATTCTGGACCTTATAACTATCATTGACTGTTGGTCTGTTTATCAAGGAACGTAAGCCCTTTATATATTTATATATGTGTACCTTACATCTTTTTTATATATATGTTTTGCTGGTCCGTAACATGTAGGATTTGTTCACTTGTTTTGTTGTTTCTGTGTATACATTTGCTGCAACTGTTTTGAATCGTCTTTTCTCCAATAAAGTATTTAAGATTTTATCAGGAACGCTGGATCCCTTATTCTATTTTGTCTAAGTCCAGGTGTTGTGGTTCACACCCATTCCAGGCAGTCCTCATTACTGGCAGGTGAGCTGGATTTTTCTCTTTGTTTGCCTTCTCAGGTTAGCTTCTATACAGGTTCTATTAGCCATACCTTTAATTATTTATATTTATGCTGCTGATGCAACGGCTTACCTTGTGTGACCCTTGGTCGGTTCAACATACCACTGAAAGAGACTTCCCATACTTTTCCTCAGTTCATAATATTACTTCCTGTATAGATTTCTTTCTAGTCTTTGACTTACTATTCCATTGAACAAACTCAACCCATATAGACACCATTACAATCTCAGATCACTCACCAATTAAACTGAAATAGTTTTTGGACACTCCGGGGGAGGCGAATATAGAAACTGAAGATTCCACTCACATTTGGCACAATCAACAGATTTTCATGCCTTTCTCTCACTGAGGAAATTTTCTAGATGATCACTCAAACACACCAGTTGATATTTCTCTTCTTTGGTGAACCTCAAAGGCTTTCATGAGACGCGTCAGCCTATTACCCTGCTCCCGTCTGTCCATTTACGTTACCACGTCTGTTAAAGCTACCCTTCAAATCAATGCATCTATCTTCATTCAATCATCCGGAGCTGCTGGCGATTTCTCCTTTTTACCATGCGCATACTGTTCTCTTTGATTTAAAGGGCCAGCGTTCTCTATATTATTCTTCCACAGCCAATCACATGTGGCCATGGGTTATTTAGGGAATCTCTTCTCAGCAACCTTTGCCCAGTTATTGGTGTCTGTCCCATTTGTTCTTCCATTTCTGTGTGTTACTCTTCTGCCCAATTCCCTGCCAACGACCTTCTGCTACGTTCCTGACCTCGCCTGTACGCTGCCTGCCTGAGCTTGTTGCTTGTGCCTGAACTACATTCTTGCCTCGTCCTCTGGGGGGTAGCGACCGAGGGGGTCCCTGCAGCAAAATCCTTCCAGCTTTGCAGAGAGCTCAGGTGAAGACCAGGGGACCCTTTATACTCCGCTCCTCGGCGTATGTTACCTCAGGTGACCTCAATGCCCATTGTGACATGTACTAAATTTGATTTCCTTCATTCCCATCCTTTCCACTTCTTACAAGCCAAAAGTTATGTCACAAGTATAATTAGATTACTTAGTGATTCGGACTGGAACAAAACTGTGTTCATTAAATTTTCACACAACCCAGATGGTTAGGGACACATCTCTGATTTCTACTTATATCTCCACTCCTCTCTTCGTTATGGGAATAGGCGACATGGTCTCAGATGATGCTGTGAAGACATAATGGGAATAGAGGTAGAGGATATTCTAGATGCTTATTTAAAGTCGTCAAAGTGTACAGTATCTCACAAAAGTGAGTACACCACCACATTTTTTTAAATATTGTATTATATCTTTTCATGTGACAACAAAGAATATATGACACTTTTATACAATGTAAAGTAGTCAGTTTACAGCTTGTATAACAGTGTAAATTTGGTGTGCTCTCAAATTGACTCAACATTCAGCTACAGCTATCAACGTCTAGACTGCTGGCAACAAAAGTGAGTACGCCCCTAAGTGAAAATGGACAAATTATGCCCAAAGTGTCAATATTTTGTGTGGCCACCATTATTTTCCAGCACTGCCTTAACTCTTTTGGACATGGCGTTCACTAGAGATTCACAGGTTGGAATCCTCTGGAAGCCAATGGAATCCTCTTCTACTCCTCCATGATGACTTCACGGACCTGGTGGATGTTAGAGACCTTGAGCTCCTCCACCTCACATTTGAGGATGCCCCACAGATGCTCCAAAGGTGTTAGGTCTGGAGACATGCTTGTCCAGTCCAGCACCTTTACCCTCATTTTCTTTAGCAAGCCAGTGGTCGTTTGGAGGCAGCCCAGTTTGTCACCGTACATGTTGGCTTTCATGATTCCATCACTGAATTGTAGCTCCCATGGCCAGCAGCACTCATGCAGCCCCAATCCATGACACTCTCACCACCATGCTTGACTGTAGGCAAGACACACTTGTCTTTGTACTCCTCACCTAGTTGCTACCACACACACCTGACACTATCTGAACCAAATAAGTTTATCTTGGTCTCATCAAATCACAGGACATGGTTCCAGTAATCCATGTCCTTAATCTGCTTGGCTTCAGCAAACTGTTTGCAGGCTTTCTTGTGCATCATATTTAGAAGAGTCTTCCTTCCGGGGCAACAGCCATGCAGAGCAATTTGACAGGCTCAACCTCCACCCCTTTAACCTCTGCAGTAATGCTGGCGGCACCCAAATGTCTATTTTGAAAAGACAATCTCTGGCTATGACACTGAGCACGTGCACTCAACTTCTTTGGTTGACGATGGCAAGGCCTGTTCTAAATGGAACCTGTCTTGTTAAACCACTGTATGGTCTCTGCCACTGTGATACAATTATTTGCCATGAGGTGCCATGTTGAACTTCCAGTGACCAGTATGAGAAAGTTTGAGGTGAAGGCAGCGGGCAGAAGTGAGTGCTTGGATGTGTGGTTTGAAAGACAAGACAGAGAGGAGTCAAAGGTTATCCTGAGGCAGCAGACTTGGAATAGTGAGAGTGACAGCCGTTGACTGTGATAGAGAGATCAGGTAAGGGGATAGAGTGGAACAGTGGAAAGATTATAAATTCAGTTTTCTATACAATAAGTTTTTAGGAGACAGTCTGGGATCCGGGAGAGTAGAGAGTTAACATCTGGGCCAGAGTAGACAGATGTAGAGTTGGGTGTGGTCAGCATACATATATTACTGAAAGTCATGTGATGCTATGAGCTGACACAGCCCAAGAGTGTGGATAGAGAAAGGTAGTGGGCCCAGGACTGACCCCTGGGGGCACCAACAGTCAGATCCTTGCGCACCTTTTTGTACAAACTGCCGTTTTTGTTCCAGATGGATTGGGTGCAATCTTTTCTTCAAAAGTCAAAAGAGTCAAAAATGTTTTTCTATCTTGGCAACCTATCATTGATATTTTTCCCAAACACATGGTACCTTGAACAATCAAGTGAAGGTCATTCCCCAATTCAAATTGCGAATGCTCCTTAACATCCAAAAGTGTTTATCCTAATTAAATGGTCCTAATATCTACAGGGTTTGTGATTGTCCTGTGTGTCCTTGGTTCCTCTTAAGCTACCTTAACCCTTCTTTCCTCTTCCCCTGATACCCTTTTTCCCCCACTCACTTATTCCTTTTGTTTGTTGTTTATGGTCTTGCTTTCTCTTATTTTGAAAGTCATGTACAGGGCCGTTCCTAGGCTAAATTGCACTAAGGGCAGGGTGAAGAAATTTCTCCCTCCCCCTCGTAACATAATGCTCCACGATGCGACACAGTGCATCACCACCAACCAAATCCAAAATATACAAAAAGCTTTAACACAATGTGCTACATATAAAACTACTGAATAATACCGTTATCAAATAACACTGCTACACAAAGCCAGAATCCAAAGGCTAATAGTACATAGTGACCGAATAATACTTACACACCATGACTACATATCACCACCACATAGTGACTGAGTAAAACACAATACCATTGCTGAATATAAACCATTATACTACAACCAATATTACCGGCACACAGTGACCATACAGTGGTGAATACCGGTTCTACACAGGCTCTGCAGACATATAATCGATTACAGTAAAGTTACATCCAGCGACTTACAGGAGACGTCCCTGAAGAGTTGTTCTCTTTCTCTTTTTTTTCTCCATCTGTCCCAGACCACCTTGACATCTTCTCCCGGCCACGACTCTTCACTGTACAATTTACAAAACAAACATCTTAGACTCCTGACTTCATCAGACTTTCTCTACCAATTTCTACCTCTGTACAAACTTCCCATCTATAGCACTCCAAATGGTAATAATTACCCCCTTGTGCCCCAAACAGTAAAAGTGCCCCCAAATGGCTATGGGGCTATCATTTGTGCATCAAGTTTTAGTCTTGTTTTGTATACCAATATAGGAAGTAGTTCAATTCCCTAAGACAGCATGTAGGTACACCCCCAAACTAGGTAGGTAGTCCTCAATTAGGTAGGTGTATAGCGCCCCATTAGTTAGGTAGACTTATAGGCCCCCAATAGATAGGTATCTCGGTCCCCTGTTAAGTAGATAGGTAGTTATATTGCCCGCCCAATAAGTATTAATATACATCCCTATTATCTTATTAGTTAAATAGGCCCTTGTAGGTAGTTATTTTACCCCTGGTCGCAATGTAGTAGCCCCCTGGTAGCCAGGTAGTTATTTGCCCCCTGGTAGCCAGGTAATTATTTGCCCCTGGCAGCCAGGTAGTTGTATGCCCCCTGTAGCCAGGTAGTTATATGCCCCCTGTAGCAAGGTAGTTATATGTCCCCTGTAGCCAGCTAGTTGCCCCCTGTAGCCAGGTAGATAGTTGCCCAGTGTAGCCAGGTTATTTCCCCCCCCCCCCCTGTAGCTAATGAAAATAAAATTATAAAAGGTACTCACCTTTCCATGTTCCCTCTCTGCGCGGCAGGTGCGGGAGCTGGTGTACAGTGTAAGCGGCGTGACATCATCACGCCGCTTACGCCGGCACACAGCTCCCGAGATCTAATGGGGCAGAAGCTTAGGCTACCAGCCTAGGATATCCAGCATCGCGGGGGGCGTAAAGAAAGCCATGCATCACGCCCCCTGCAACACTGATGTGTATGTACAGCACTCACTGAGAACTGTACATACAAGGGAGAAGGTAGGAGGGTAACGATCCATCCAACCTCCTCCCTGTAGGAGTAGCTGCACAGCTGCTAACTCTGCACGGCCATTTTACAATGGCCGTGCAGTCAGAGGCTAATCGCAAGGTGGACAGCCGCGGCGATCCCTCTGGTGAGTGGCGCCCCGGGCAGTCACCCGCCTCACCCGCACCTTGGAACGGCCCTGGTCATGTCATTAAACTAGTTGTCACCTAGATGTAATCTCACTTACTTAATCTTAATCTTGAATATAATCAATATTGTTGTTTGGAGACATGTGCTCCTATCTTTGAATGCTGATTTTCCTCCTGTCCCACTGCTTCCCCTCCCTTGTCCTCTCTCCCTCTCTCCATCCCTGTTTCCTTTTTTTTTTCCTGTCAGGAAAGTTTGTACTTAAAATTTTTGTTAAAACTCTAATAAAGACCATTTGAAAAAAGATGAAATGCTAATATTAAAAAAGTATTACTAAAAGTTTAGTGACCGGTTTCACTTACAGGATTTAGTAATGACATTTTCTTATTGCTTGACTTTCTTGTTAAAAATGCAGATGTAGAAAAGCTAAACTTGACTGATAACACACCATGATATCATGGCACACAAAGTTACCTCAAGTTTTTCAATGCTTTTGATTGCCGTTTATTTTGACATAAAAGCAGAAACCAGGAAAAGCTTTGTTATCAGGGTCAATTTAACTTTCGCTACAGTATGAAACTAATTTTATTGAGGTCAATAGTTATTACTATGAACATTATTACTGATTCTTTTCAACCTAAACAACCTTGATCTTTTTTTTTATCAGTGAAGTCAAATTTCTACCTGCTCAGTGCTTGGCAGTCTAGTAGTACCTCTCTACAGTGCAGTGCGGTACTCAATGTCTTGTACTGCTCCTTACATGTGCCAGGATGAGCTTTTCCACCTACTCCTTCAGCTGGTTCAACGTTTACCCCAATTCAACATAAGTAATCAAAAAACGAAGAGCAGGCAGGGAACATAGGAGACGGTCGTCGCTTTCTGCGGTGTCAGGTGAAATCCAAACATCAGAGGAGCTATCTTTAACTGTGGTTAATTTGTCTGCTAAGATCTGATCTTCTGAACAAATCTCAGTATTGTCTCTTGGACTTTCTTTTCTCCTACATTGCATTTTGATTTGTTCTCCACTATTCTCGATGTCAACCGTTTTATTGGGAAATTATCGGTAAAAAAGCATTTTTTAAATATACCTGATGATATCGAGAAGGTTGAGAACAATCACGTTTCTGTGTCTGATGGTTTAATATCTGATATGCCTAAAGTATGTTACAGTTTTTTAGAACAGGTGGCACTAACTAATCTGTGGGATTTGAGGCAAGAAAGTCTAGAAAATTCTGTTAATATATCTAAATCCTTCTCTACACCTAGTCCTTCCTTTTATCCTGTAAAGTCCAGAACTCCGGCTGCCGATCATTTTCAGGAATTGGTGGAATCTGAACTGTGTTATTTGCATATTAATATTTGAGCAAGTCACAACAGATTGCCCTAAATTTCTTGTCAAAAATGCATGATATTGTAGTTCGACAAGGGTGGATTGGTTGTTGTCATAGACATAGGTTTATATGATTGTCAAAATTTATTAATGTTGGAAGACAAATATACGTATTATCCTCCTGTCTATGACCCAACAGTTCCATTCAAAAAGGAGCTACAAAAATTGGTGGATTTTGGTTTAGCAAATGGTGTTCTTACTGATAAACAAGCTCAATTTATTGTAGTCAAACATCCAGTTATTCCCATTTTTCATTTGTTTCCCAAAATCCACAAAAAAGTTTTTCCTCCACCACTAAGGCCAATAGTGTCTGGTATTTCCTCGATTAACCAACGTTTAAGGACCATGGGTGGATATTCTTCTCCAACCGTTGATTGAAAATATACCGGGCTTTATTAAAGATTCAAAACATGTACTTTTTTGTCACTTAAAGATGTTGTCTGGCGGGAGCACTCACTTTGGATTTCGGCGGATGTCACCTCGCTCTATACATGTATTCCCCATGACTTGGGTATGGTTGCCCTCATATGGTTTCTTGATCTGTATAGTAATTATTCAGAGAATTTAAAAAATGTTTTGCTTCAGGCTATTTTTTAGCTTTTGAAACATAATTATTTTTAATATTTTTACTGGTCACAGGAGCGGCTATGAGGGCTAAATTTTCACCTTCTTTTGCCATTATCTATATGTCATGATGGGAGAGTCTCTATATTTTCAGTCATAATAATATGGTTTTTTTACATTTAGAGTGGTATGGTCGTTTCATTTATGATCTCATTATCATCTGGAGGGGAGATGTAATGACCATAACACTATTTACGGATTATTTAAATTCCAATTTTTTATTTTTAACATTCACCTATTCTAGTCATCTTACCAAAATTGCATTTTTGGATTTGTTTCTTATTGGTGATCCGGCATCCACAGTTGTCCACAGTGAGTACTTTCGTAAATACGTGGTGGGTAATTCTATTTTACATGCCCGTTTTTTTCATCCTTTACATACTATAAAAGCAATTACGGTTGGGGAACACATTAGGCTTAAGAGGAACAATTCAGATTATTTTACATATAGAACTAGTGCTGATGCGTTAAACTGTAGATTAAGGCAGCGAGAGTATCCGTTGTGGATGTTGAAAGCAGCAGAAAACAAAGTTGCACATATTACACGTAATAGCCTATTGTCATCTAAACAGTTAAAAATGAAGTCTTTGGATTCACAATTTGTTTTTTCGACCACATATTCTAAAGAGTTTAAACAGGTTTCCCAAATAATGCTGAAACACTTACCAGTACTTTTCAATGATTCTGGTTATCATAAGATTTTGCAAAATGGGGTGAAATGTGTTTCACGCAAAGGTTTAACTCTTGGTAATATTCTTTCACCATCTCTTCTTCCATCTAATACATCAAAACCTACTTGGCTAATGTTTCCAGAATGTTTTAGATGTTTGCATAATCAATGTATTTGTTGTACTTTCCTAAAAATTACAACTGAATTTTTCTCATAAACTACTAGCGAGAAATATAATATTAAGACATATATAAACTGTAATTCCACCTTTATAGTTTATTTAACTTCTTGTGAGCAGTGTAGAAAGCAATATGTAGGGAGATGCCTCATGTCCACTTAAAGTTAGGTTACGTAGACACATGTCGGATGTTAAATCCAGTGGTTTTCAGTGTATATCTTCTGTGTCAGCTCATTGTATCCAAAGCCATGATCTTAGGACTGATACTTTTTATTGGCTTGGAAAGGTTTACACTACCTAGGAGGGGAGGAGATCATGTCTAGAAGCTTTGCTCATGTGAAGCTTTCTGGATGTTCCTTCTGAAAACATACCAGCCATTTGGTCTAAAAAACAGAACGGATTTGGTATTGCATTATTAATGATATTGTATTTGTGATTATACTTAGTAAAATTGTATTATTTTGATGTTTATTTTATATACATTGTAAGTACTAATGTCTTTGAGTCATATGTTTTTATACTTATATGTGATTGGTTAGATCATGCTTTTTAAGGATGTTGTTTGTGAGCATTTTGTATGCTATGAGGAAGGGCCCATGAGGCCTGAAACGCGTTAGCAATCGTGTGTTGGATCTATGTTTTCTTGTTTTGGACATAAATAAAATACACAGGATCTTAGAGGATGCTGGACATACTTTTTTCTTCTCTGCTATTACAACGTTGCTGTCTCCACAAGTCCATGCATCCACAGTCTGGAGGGCTGGTATGTTACTATTTGTGTAAACTTGATTCTGTCACATTGGTTGTACCTGTGACAGACAAATGAGCTTTTACAACTCTCAGAACTCTAATTTAAGGCCAAAGGACCCAGACTCCCATCGGTCTTATGGAACCAAAACTAAGGGTCTATGGTTATTTAAGGTTAGTTCACTTTAGCTGTGGAATGTCCAAATTTTGGGCGACATGTATGAATTCTGGTGCTGACAGGCCAGTCCTAAATAGCTTTAAAGCAGTGTCGAATGCACCAGAATGTATGACCCTGTTCTTCTGCAGGTCATACATACAGGGCAGTGTAGAGCCAATACCACAAGTCTGGCTCAGGCACCACCTTTACCCTGGTCTGGCTGTTCTTCTGCAGTACATACATACAGGGCAGTGTAGAGCCAATACCACAAGTCTGGCTCAGGAACCACCTTTACCCTGGTCTGACTGTTCTTCTGCAGGTCATATATACAGGCACAGAGAAGAGCCAATACGACAATTCTGGCTCAGGAACCACCTTTACCCTGGTCTGGCTGTTCTTCTGCATGTCATACATACAGGGCAGTGTAGAGGCAATGCCACAAGTCTGGCTCAGGCATCGCCTTTACCCTGGTCTGACTGTTCACCTGCAAGTCATAAATAGAGGGCAGTGTAGAGCCAATACCACAAGTCTGGCTCAGGAACCACCTTTACCCTGGTCTGGCTGTTCTTCTGCAGGTCATACATACAGGGCAGTGTAGAGCCAATATAACAAGTCTGGCTCAGGCACCACCTTTACCCTGGTCTGGCTGTTCTTCTGCAGGTCATACATACAGGGCAGTGTAGAGCCAATACCACAAGTCTGGCTCAGGCACCACCTTTACCCTGGTCTGGCTGTTCTTCTGCAGGTCATACATACAGGGCAGTGTAGAGCCAATATCACAAGTCTGGCTCAGGCTTCACCTTTACCCTGGTCTGGCTGTTCTTCTGCAGGTCATACATACAGGCACAGAGTAGAGCCAATACCACAAGTCTGGCTCAGGCACCACCTTTACCCTGGTCTGGCTGTTCTTCTGCAGGTCATACATACAGGGCAGTGTAGAGCCAATACCACAAGTCTGGCTCAGGCACCACCTTTACCCTGGTCTGGCTGTTCTTCTGCAGGTCATATATACAGGCACAGTGTAGAGCCAATACGACAAGTCTGGCTCAGGCACCACCTTTACCCTTGTCTGGCTGTTCTCCTGCAGGTCATACATACAGGCGCAGAGTAGAGCCAATACTCCAAGTCTGGCTCAGGCACCACCTTTACCCCTGCTCTATTCTTCTGCAGGTCATACATACATGGCAGAGTAGAGCCAATAGCACAAGTCTGGCTCAGGCACACCTTTACCCTGGTCTGGCTGTTCTTCTGCAGGTCATAATACAGGGCACAGAGTAGAGCCAATATCGACAAGTCTGGCCAGGCCACCTTTACCCTGGTCTGGCTGTTCTTCTGCAGGTCATACATACAGGTGCAGTGTAGTGCCAATACCACAAGTCTGGCTCAGACACCACCTTTACCCTGGTCTGTTCTTCTGCAGGTCATACATACAGGGCAGTGTAGAGCCAATACCACAAGTCTGGCTCAGGCACCACCTTTACCCTGGTCTGGCTGTTCTTCTGCAGGTCATACATACAGGTGCAGTGTAGAGCCAATACGACAAGTCTGGCTCAGGCACCACCTTTAACCTGGTCTGGCTGTTCTAACTGTTATGTGCTTGCGTTTGGCTTCAAAGAATCATAAATGTGTCTACTTCTATTAACGTGGTGCGACACCCCCAGAACGCCCCAAATCTTTGCCGCACTAAAAAGTGTCTTTGGTGCATTACAAAGGCACTTATCTCGCCAAAGTTTGGAGTGAACCTGTACATGCATTATTTTTGGCTCAAAGCACAGCAGAAAACTGGCGCAGCCCCGTTCATACATGTTGCCCTTTGCGGGCAAAATATATTTGTAGCCCCACTATAGCTATCTGAATGAGAACTTAGCAGAGACAAATGAAATTAATTTAGATACACATTAATTTAGATGACAATGTGCTCCAGCAAAGTGAAGGTAAAACAAAGTTTCTGAACTGTAAACCACAAGATCTGTTGAGACATAAATTAATTTCATTTTCTTTGATAACAGTGTGGTCTGGGGTTACCCAGCAGAGAATCCACATTTGTTTCTTTAACAATTTATTTATCGGTATGAAGAGAATCTAAGAAATAATTGTTTGGAAACAATTAAGGTCAGATCTCTGCAGACTTTGATATAAGCCATGTGGTCCAGATGTTTTATCAACATTCATTTGTCCTAATCTTTCCTTATAAATATTATACATGTCATCATTATCAACTTTTTACCTTTGATAATAAGCATAAATGTGTGTTTAATTTCTGGCTTCTAATTGTCGTTTTTCAGAAAAATCCCATTAAAATAGAGGCCCACAACCTCAGCATATAATTTTTAATTATTTGATATCTTGGGCCAAGCACATACAATATAGTTTTTTAATTAAAGAAAACTTTGAAACTGAACATGGTGTCCAATCTGCAGGGAACAAATTACAGTGCAGAAAGGGCTGAACAGATTGCTAAACTGTCTGTGGGGACATATTCAGTATAACATTTACTGTATTCATTTAAAGTGGTGTTCCCATCTCAGGATATGCCATAAATGTCTAATCGGTGCTTGTCCCACCTTTGAGACCCACACCTATCTTAAGAACGGGTCCCTAAAGGTCTCCATACAAAATGGAGAGGAGTCTGAATTTGCATCGCACTCTCCATTCATTTCCATGGGAGTTCTGAGTTCTCAGCTGTACTCAGAAATTCCATGAAACTGAATGGAGAGTACCAAACAAGCACAACCTACTCTATGTTCTGCATGGAAACTTTCATAGGCCTGCTCTCAAGATATGGCATATCCTATCCATGAGCTAGAAATGTTTAGGATGACACCAAACTTTAATTCTCCGTCCATGTATTCATGAGTCCAAAGGGCGGTCCTACTCAGTGATTGACAGATATTCAGAATGAGTGACTGCCCACCAGACTCATAAAGCCACAAAATTATATGTCAAGCTGCTGAGCATCTTCTGCTCTAGTACATGCTTCCAGCTTGTTCATTGTGCCTGTTTCTATTTTTAATTTCTCTATTTAAAGTCCTATGACAGTAAATGAAACCACAACTTTACCCATAATTAGCTCACTTTGCCATAAGACGCATTCATAGCATTGCATTTTTGAGATCTAAAGCTGAAGTGAAAGAATGGACATTAGTGTTTTTAACCCCTAGTTTCCTGACTAAGCTCATGCATGCTTATTTTTAAGAAAAAAGTTTAATTGACTAACCAAAAGGAGTGAGGTGCTGCTTTGGCACTTTTTTAGTAGCCAGGGTCCAACAGAGTGTGCCACATAGAGAACCCCCTACACCCAACCTTTTTGTTTCGGTGCCCATTGTCCTTTGCAAACTGGAAGAGCGTCCCAGATACTGACATTTTTTATGGTGATCCAATGAGAAATGACTGTGCCACTAATAACACATTGCTAGCTTTATGGTCATGTGTGCCCACACACTATGAGATACAGATACATGATTTTAGTGTTATCAGTGTTGTGTTCATGTGAATCAGATGCTCTGTATTTTAAGATAATTTTTTACTGCAGCATGCCCCAGTTTGCTGTCAATCCCACCCCCAATGGCTCCAGCTCCTGGCAGCATTGAACAGCAAATATCAAGCTTACATGTAAATGTGTTGCCCCAATGAGTCAAAGTCCTCCTACAGCATTTAACCCTCACATGCCAATTCCTCAGTGAAAGACACTCCTCCAGAGATTATCTTGCACCCCTTACCTTCTATTTACCCCTGCACGGGGGACAGGATATGTACAAAGGAAGAGAACAGTTGGATTGCATAAGTAGGAAGGAGGGAGAGTCTGGCAACCATTTTAAAGTTAGACAGGAAAGAAGGAGAGGAAAGAGTCACAGAGAATAGAATTTAACTTTACAATTTAAATTAGAAAGATTCTGAAAATTGAAAAATATTAGAGCGTTTAGCAGATTGGAGCGGCATTGATAGTGTAGGAACTAGAAGCAGGAGGGGGGAGAGCAGATACAATAGATAATTAATTGCACATTAGTATGTTCATCTGCTGCTTGTTTCATTTTCCAGAAGAGCCTACAGATTTATATTAGAAGGGTTGCCCTTCGGGGAAAAAAAAATTTTTTAAATACTATCTCTCCCAAACCTATATATTTTTGCAAGGTAATGAAATAACTGTCTGTGGAGTCCAGGAAATCATGGTCACCAAAGGGGTTTGACTTTCTTCAGGGTAACTTTTAAAGTTACACCCCCTTGCACCTACTTCCTATGGCTTTCAACACAAGGAAGGAAGACATAGGCTGAAAAGGGGTAAGATAGACAAAGCATATGAAGGCTTCTGGGACTTGGAATATTTTCAGGGCAAGGGGAAGCAGCTTTCAAACAGGAAAATATGTTGCCTGCAGATTGGTAATGTTGTTTATCTAGTGTGGTGGTTTGGACCTATTAATATTTGGAACCAAGAGTCTAGTTTTTTTATCCAATGTCTGTAATAAGAATAATAAAAAAGGCACAGTAATAGCAATCAGAAAAAATTATGTTTGAAAAAAGTACAAAATCAAATATTTAAATATTTAAGGCAAATATAGAAAAACGTGCCAATGAATGTAACAGTACTATTACTTCACGATATGAAAGTGTAATATGTGTTGAGTTAATATCAGACCAAGAAACAAAAAAAATCATAAAGAACAGACATGAACAATGATAAAATTGCTTCTACAGGTCTCATCTTCTCAGATCATCCTAGTCAAGACAATATACAAATTCTGAATACTAACTATCCACAGGTATGGTCAGAAAAACAATGGCTGGATCATGTAGAGCAGTAATTTGTGTAATTTGTAAGGATGGATACTGTATGTCTTTAACATCTTAATGACCAGGCCTTTTATTAGCGACACATGAGGCCTTGCTATATGTAGGAAAAGTTCTATTTTATTGCTCGTAGTTTGAGGATGCATATATATCACCATATAATTGAATTGTTTTTTGCACCCAAAATATAAAATAAAAAGGTTATTTTTGATAACATTCACACTAATGAACCAGTCAAATTAACTCTACAGGTCATTTTGGTCATTTGGATGCTTAATATGTATACTTTTTTTAAAACAAAATTTCAAACTCTGGAATTTGGACTTAATATTCATGCCAGTTTCATGTCACACTAAGTGTAAACTGTGAGCGTCACAAATCACCACCTGAAAGCAAACAGATAAGAGCAAGAATTACTGATCCCTCTGTCACGCCTCACAAGTTTCCAGATTGTTTATTTCTTGATCTGTTGTAAATAACTTCTCTACTTATTTCATTTTGTTATTTTTAAAGATTCTATGTTCCTTTGAAGATCCATGTCTTTTGTGTATAAAAAGTCTGTGAATTTTCAGTTTCTTGTATAACACCATGTCTGAAGAAGAGAGCTAGTACTCTCGAAAGCTCACCATCAAATATACTCAGTTAGCCTCTAAAAGGTATCGCCTGATTTCTTCACTCTTCTACTACTTTCTATGGCTAACACGGTACAACATTATACTACTTTTTATGTCATGTATGCACAAGAATGTTTATACTAAGTTTTTTATTTTATGTTAGCAACTTTTTAGCCTATTAAGGGATAATGATTGTGAAACTTTATTTTACCGTTATAATGTATTCACATACTCCTGTATACTGATACATTACCCTCTGTGTCAATATGACAGCAGGCTTACTGAACAGACAGCCTTGGAGTTCATTACAGATAAAAGGCTTCTCTAAGCTCCAATTGGATCACTGGAAAACCCAGTGGCCTGATTGGACAAGAGAGCCAACTTTGATCTTGCTGGGTCTCAAACCACGGAAAACAAAAGGTAAAGGGGAATTGGAGGCGTTTTCTGATCCCTGCCATGTTCAGAGGCAGCGGCAAAAGGTGTTCATGTTAAGACAGGGCCTGCATGACCCGCCATCAATAGACAGCAGGCAGTGATTAAGCGGTTAAAAACTCTAGTCCATCGTAAATCCTAGTCTCTATGTCTTTTTTTCTGCACAATGAAATAAAACAGGACAGATAAGATCCGTCAACTTTACAAGCCAAAATTAGTTCTCATCAATAATAATCTGATCATCTAAAAGTTTAAGTATTCTTAAAAGAGGCACAGAAGGAAACATTTAAAAACTTTAAATCAAAATTCCCCACATACACAGAAAACAATGAAAATTTGTAATTATGTCTATTACCCGGCCAAAGGGAATCATATTTTTCAGCTAGCGAAGACATAATATATTTACAAAAGATAAATGGTGTTGATATGGGGCTTACTCTTCACTTTCACTACATATTTCAGTTGAATTTAAAAAGAGACTTTCTCAAACTTTAGTTAGTGATGAAAAAAAGATTTCAGTTTTGATAGATGAGCCTACAATGGTCCTACAATTGGCATTATTTGAATTAATGGCATATCAAATCAATATTTTGAAGGAAAAAAAAACTACACAGGTTCTCTAACTGACAATATTGAAAAATCATTATAGGGGTTTTCCAAGACTTTAATAAACCTCCCTACCATCTCCCACTGTGCTAATATAGAAAATTGTCTCCAAAAAAATGGGAATCTAGCAAGAGAACAAAGAGTGACTTTTAATGACTATATTTACTATTTTGCCATAGGCAATCTTAAACTCTATCAGTTCTCAATCTATAAAGCACTAAAACTTAACTTTTATTATGTATAACACTTAGCCTTGATACACACTATTTAAAAACCTGATTTCTAACCTATCAATTTATCCCTTTCTAATTGTGAAGAAATAACTCCTTTTCTATTATCAAGTCTGGTGGAACACCACCTATTAACAGGTGAACCTTATATATACAGTGATTTACTAACTCCAATAAGGGATCCAAAACACCCTACTTGGGCAGTCATCCCTAATCCGATGGACATAAAACATATAAGATTTCCTTGTGAGACCCTCTGCAGCGGGTAACACTGTAGAAAAAGGTGAGAAATCACAAATTAAAATGTCATACCTGACCTCCCCGGGGATTAGGGATGACTGCCCAAGTAGGGTGTTTTGGATCCCTTATTGGAGTGAGTTAATCACTGTATATATAAGGTTCCCCTGTTAACAGGTGGTGTTCCACCAGACTTGATAATAGAAAAGGAGTTATTCCTTCACAATTAGAAAGGGATAAATTGAGAGGTTAGAAATCATGTTTTTAAATAGTGTGTATAGAGGTTAAGTGTTATACATAATAAAATGTAAGTTTTAGTGGTTTTTAGATTGAGAACTGATAGAGTTTAAGTTTGCCTATGGCAAAATAGTAAATATAGTCATAAAATAGAAAATTTACCCAAAAATACCTCTGCCATCAACATTGCTTCAGCGCTGCTAGAGCTCCAAGGTCCCCCCTTCCTATCTTCCAGTCGCTTACTAATGAAGTCATATACATTCATGGATCGCATGATGCTGCAGCCAATCATGATGCTGCAGCAGCACACATATAAAAAGAGAAACTTTGATATGGACAACCCCTGTAAGTGTTCTGTTAACTTGGAGGAAGTGTGTAAAGTTTGTCATTGATACCGAGCAAGACTGGACAAGACACACAGCATAGAAATCATGCAATACCAAACCAAGGCCCATATTTGTATAACCACAGGCTTCATGAGCACACTCACTAAAATGACACGAAGCAGATGTCTCTGCTCATACTTCTACTTTCACACCATCTACTACCTCAAACATCACATGAAATTTAATGGACTCAACTTGCCATGGGGAATCCTATAATACTCCAACCCTTAAATCCAGGAGTATCTTATTCCAATCCCAGAAGCAATGAGTTTAGACCAACAAGTCAGTATATACCAGCAATCCAAAGAACAGTGGAGTAAGCAGGCAACGGCACTAAGCGAGACAGTGAATTTCCAGTGCCGGATTGGGGTGCTGGGCACACCACTGCAGTTGATTCATGGGGGTTAACATTTGAAATTCATTCTTGTGGCCCATTCTACAGCTCATGTACATGACTGCACGTGCCTCTTGCTTTATGCTTCTCTTTTTCTGTCGCTCTCTCTAAAAATGTGCCCAAAACCTGCCAAGCCTAGGGCCCATCAGTATAGATTTACTACTTTGTTATTTTCATTGTGGTGACTATATTGGAAAATTTTCATTCCTAGATTTGTTTTATAGATTTTTTAACTAGGATAGGGCATTAATAGGGTACTTTATCTATAACTAGGTTCCGGGTGGAGTCGCCCTTATAGGGGTGGTTACTCCATTATTGTATAGTACAGTAGGTAGGGTGTAGGTAGCCTTGGACAGGGATGTAGTAGGGACTTTATAGGTTCTTTATATAACTATTTTAATATATTAGTATTAAAGGTTAAGTTTTAATTGTATATCTATTTCATGTGACTTCCCTGGCTGTTGTTGTCACTGATAATGTCTTCTAAGATATTTCTATTACATGTAATATATAAGATAGAATTTTGCGCACAACTTCTAATTAATAATTGCGGTTCATGATCAAGTTGTTAATTATCTGTAAAACCCGATATTTTCATTTTTTGGTTCCTATGATAGAACAGCAACATTTAAATAATGACGCAGATGTGGACCAGACCTACTCCTATGGTTACTTTAATGTAGCTGGCACTAAAATGGTTGGCAAATTAAGAGAAGTGTTTATAGTTCAATCTAGTTCTAACTTCTAAACATTTTCTAGTTACACTTACTATAAAAATGCAGATTTCAGATATTCCATGAATAATGTTAGTATGTTTCTGTTATATAGCTTAAAGGGAACCTGTCACATAGATTATGCCCCCCTTGCTGAGGAAAGACAAGCACAAACAATGCTGTTTCCAGCGCTGTGTCCCTTATTCAGTAAGATGCTGTAGTTTTAGAGCATTTAATGCTCAAATCTTATTCATCTTCAAAATATCTTAGGCCTATCGAGGATTGCGGTTCTTCAGCGGCATATGTGTGGGATAGTGGACCAACCACATTATGTTCACTAAGTAAAGTCCTATGTATGACAATTGTGAAGTATTTAATTGTATTCTGCTGTTTGGCCACAAGATGCCGCTATTTCTGGTTTCTGAGATATGCAAATGAGGCACATGTTATAACACTCACATGGCGTCGGCCATTTTGGGCAAAAAGTGCTGAAAGACTGAGAGGGCAAGCAGCAAGCAGCAGGGCACAGGAGCAGAGCCAAAGAAACGATCCAGCTTCCCAAGAACCTGCCAGGCTTGGAACTGAGAGTGTCCAGAGACTTAGGAGAGCCTGACTGCCTACACAGACGTTGTCCGCCGAATGAGAGCCCCGGACAAACAGGACAAGCTGCCGAGACAGAGAGGACCATCTGCAGCCAGACCATCCACTCCATCCACAAGGATCTGCATCTGAGGACAGGAATTGCCGGCCATCTTTAAGGTACCTCAGTGGATGCGTGCACGCCAACGAGCTCAGAACTGTGGGAAGGCCTGCTACTAGTTTAGTTAGGTTAGGTTCAGTTACAGGCCAAAGGAGGGTTACCCAACTACACCTTCCTGTTCAGGACTTGGAAAAGAGTTTGCTAACACACCGTTATCCACGTGAACCGGTTCACCTGTGAGAGAAAGTTTTGTGTCACATGTGCCTTTGGGGGGGGGGGGAGCGTGTAGAGTAATTTAAGTTGTAAGCCACTGTGCTGTACCGCCGGCGCCTGCAACCACCACCACACACAATTGTTCCTGTTGGTGCTTATGGTATTAAAAGGTAAGGGGTTATCGGCCTTTCCGAACCCCATGGGTAGGTAAAGTTACCAGGCATCCAGAGGATACACTCCTGGCGGCGCGCTGTGCAGCACAGGGGCCCAAGATATGTATTTGTATATCTGTGTTTGGGGGATCTGTTCACTATCTTGTTCCAGAAAGTTCAGTAAAACAACCTGTTGTTGAGCCGGTGTTGGAGTCGTGTTCTTTGTCCGTGACTTCGCTGTATTCCGGTAAACCTGCCCTCGGTACTCGGCTTACATATGCAGGTCCCCACCTGCTATATAATCAACCAATGCTTTTGAATTATGCCATCTGATCACGAAGAGGATATTTTATCCAATAGTCTTTACTGCACATATACTTCAGCAATAGCACCAATAGTGCACTTTTGCAACACTTTAAAAGTTTAAATGACTTAGTAACATATATATCAAAAACCTACAATCCAGGCGATCACGCAACGTGATCAAGCGTTTGAGAAAGGGGGCGTGTCCCCCAAAACGTTGCGTGATCACGTCAGAGGCGTGAAGGGACTCAGCAGCCAGCTGTAGGTAGGTCAGCTCTGAGAAATACAGCGAGCACGAGATGTTGGCATCTGTATGATAAAGCTTGGACTGTGGGATTCAACCCTGGATTGCAGGTTTTTGATATATATGTTACTAAGTCATTTAAACTTTTGAAGTGTTGCAAAAGTGCACTATTGGTGCTATTGCTGAAGTATATGTGCAGTAAAGACTATTGGATAAAATATCCTCTTCGTGATCAGACGGCATAATTCAAAAGCAAATCTTATTCATCAGCAGGTGTTAGCTCCACCCACCAAAGGCTAGCCCCGCCCACTGACAATTATTCACATGTTTCTACCTATTCAAAGTAATAGGTTTATCAGTTGAGGTGGGCGGGGCAAGACTCAGATGGGCGGTGCATGAAAAAAACTAACTCTTTATATGACGCTTTTCTGGCTGAAAACTGCAGATTTGAGCACTAAAAACTAAAACTATAGCATCTTACAGAATAAGGGACACAGCGCTGGAAACAGCATGTCTGACACTAGCTTGTGCTGTCCTCAGCAAGGGGGACATAATATATGTGACAGGTTCTCTTTAAAGGGGTTTTCTCATCACAAGCTTTTGCAGGCTTGAGCTGTTTCTGTCTGTTACAGCTTCAAATCCAGTGGCGGGTCCCTCCTCCCAGTAGGTGTGTCTCTCCTCCCAGTAGTCAGGTTTTCCCTCACTGAAGACTGGCGGCATCATCATTCTGTGTGAGCAGTGGAAGGGAGAGGATATCACAGCTCTGCAGACCTCATGCAATGGTCAGTTATCATGACTGGAGAGCTGTCACCTCCCTCCACAAGCTCCTTGTAACCAGAACACCTGCATTGGTGTAAGAGGTTATACTGTACATATAGCATGAGATGATGAAACAAATGTGAGGAATGCACTCTGCTCTCCCTTTGTTATCAGCAGGAGGTAGGGGAGAGCAGTGTATAAAGCTGTGTTATATGGGTGGTGAGAGCCAATCTAACAGCTAGAGACTCAGTAATTGCCCAGATCCTTCACATAGAGCTATCTCTGGGAGAGGAGCTCGGGCAGCTTTTATTATAAAGACACAGCCAGCACAGAAATCTGAGGCAGCTAGTTTCACTTTCATTTTCCACAGCTCAGAGGGGAGTGAGCAGAGAGTGCAGGCAGCCAATCACAGCACAGGAGGCATGTCCTATCCAGGGGGCATGTCCCAACAGTTTGAACTAAATATCAGTAAGCCAATCACAGCAAAAGGGGTGTTGCCCGACCTCAGGCTGCTGATTTAGATCTAGACACACACAGTTTAGCTAATAGCTGTTATACTAAATGATTTAGGCAATGCAAACCAATTGCAAAATTGCTTATTTTTACTGTCCCCATCATTACAGATATGATCTTTGTAGCGAGAAATTCCCTTTAACTCTGTCCCTGCCAAGCTGAACATGCATGCTCAGTCTTCCTTCTCTCTTTTCTCCACCAGTTATGAAGGGTGATCCCTGGTGTAGGATGCTGGCTGCCTCTGTATATGTTAAGCAAATGTAAGTGCAATCACCAGCTCTGCCAAGCAGAGAAGATGCTGAAGCTTTAGAGACATCAGCCCACCAAAGCCCCTTCCACAACCCAGTGGAGAAGAGAGAAAAGCAAGACTAAGCATGAATGTCAAGCTCAGCACATTTACTATGGTGGACACAGTAAAGCTTTTGAAAAAAAGCAATAGGTGGCGCTATTCTAGCATTGCTCCTCGAATATCTGGTGAGATGAGCATTTTTTTAATCAGGTGTAAAAGCAAAAAATATTCATACATGTTTGAGGTTGAATTTAATTATATTTAATATTCTTCAAGGGACAGGCCCTTGTCAGATTGTGGATGTAGTAGGTTGAGGGTATTATGTTATCACTGCAGTCATATACTACACAATAGAGGGGATTTATTGATGTTTTATGGTAGTTTTATGGTTCTACTTATGGTTACACTATAGCACCACTATTTATGTGTTATTGTCAATCCTAATTGTAACTGTAGCCCTATTTCTATCAATGGGAATCCATTTTATCAATGTATTTAAGTGTAACTTGATACTGTGTGTACGTGGTTAAGTAAGGCACCATACTGAAGCTTTGTCTTGGGTGAAGGAAAGCCTAGCCACATCTCTGTGAGTTTCCTAGGACATTTTACAAACTCTTGGTATGTGGTCATATGAAATGAAGTAATGTTATAAGACACTTATCACAGGAAATGTCTATTCAAATGACCCCGAAATAGTAACGTCTGGAATCCAACATTTTTCTTACTAAAGCAGCTTCCTCTCTTGATGGGTTCATTTTCATAGGACTTGTATGTTTACATGATTAGCTAAAATTAGTGACAGTTTTAATGCTGGAGATGTAATGTTCCAGCTCTCATCCCACACACCAAAATCCCACATGAATACAAACGTATTTCAGTGCTGAGAAAAAATAATGAGTTTATCTTTAAAAATAATCAAAACCTTTTCAAAATATAAATTCAAGGAGATGTAAATCCATCTCTTAAAGCAAAATCCCACTGTCAGCTTACACTTAGAGCAGTCCTAGTCAGACTTACAATATTGAGTAAACTTATAAATCAGTTTCTTTACTTATTTTGTAATCATTTCAAGTTCCATCGGGATTTTTTTTTTCCTACTAATGTGAATGCAGGATCTTTGTTGGGGGGGGTTACGATTGTACAAACACATGTAGTGTTGTCCTATCAATATACACATTATACAGTGAATAAAACTGTCCCCAGCATGAACAAAAATTTTTTTGCCATACCATACACATAACTAATCCAATCATACACATAAGTACACATAAATAATACAGTCATAATATACAAATAATATACAGGAAAAGGGAAGCAATTGGCCCAATGTGGTATGTTCATTTTTAAATTTAAATATCCCAGTGAGTGCCCTTTTAGAAATTGGCAAATGTAAGCCTCTTTATACAAAGTAGAGCCAGCAATGGGCCCATGATAAACAATAGTATCAGCGATTGCCAATTTAAAAAGTCCCAGTTTAAAACCCCCACCTATCAAAATTAGTGGCAGCATAGTGTAGTAGAATTATCTGTAATGGTCTAGGTGGTGAAGGAGTTGAGGTCAACCCATAGACTTCAATTGAGATGACAGAGCTTGAGCATTTCTGTTGACTTAAAGCGAACCTGTCAGTTGATTTTTTGCTATCTAAGAGTAAGATGAGATCAAGGTGGAAATGCTGAACTCTGTGATATGCAGGTTTATATGATTTAATGCTAAATTTCTGAGTAAAAAGTAGAGTAAATCCAGACATGATTCCTAAAAGTGAAAGTGAAATTCCTTCTTACTCCACCCACATACAGTGATTGACAGCTTGCTCTGTACACACACTAATAAAGAGAAAGCTGTCAATAACCGTATGTGAGTGGGGTCAGCAGTACTTTCACTGTCACATACAGAGTCCTATCAAGATTCACTCTACTTTTTACTCAGAAACTCTGTGTATCATGGATTTTTGTTTCTCCCTCTCTCTCCATTATACCCTGCTGTCAGATAGGGCAGCAAAAATCTTGACAGATTTGCTTTAATTAAAGTAAATTGGTTAACAGGTGGGGGGTAGAGGAGTCTGCTTTCGGTTCAGTAGTTGAAGGTCTGAGAGATGGGACCTGTAACTATCAGGCATTTATGCCATACTCAGTGACAATTCTATGAGTGTTGAAGATTGGAATATCCTTGTAAATAAATCCACAATTAATGGTATGATTTAAATATATCTTAGTGACACTGTAAGAAGTTCTTGATTGGGTTCCAACCTTCATGATGGTCGAATGCCCTAAACATTTGGACATCTTGGCCACCGTTCTGCAGCTCAGTTTCAGGGTGTTGGCAATCTTTTTATAGCCTAGGTTATCTTTATATAGAGCAAAAAACATTTTTTTAGACCCTCGGACAGTTCTTTGCTATGAGGTGCCATCTTGAACTTTCAGTGACCAGTACAAGAGAGTGTTAGAGCAATAACAACAAATTTAACACACCTGTTCCCCATTCATGCCTGAAACCTTGTAACACTAATGAGTCACATGACACTGTAAAGGAAAAATGGCAAATTGAGCACAAATTTGTCTATTTTCACTTAGGGGTGTACTTCTGTTGCCAGCAGTTTAGACATTGATGGCTGTGTGTTGAGTTATTTTGAGGACACACCAAATTTACACTGTTACACAAGCTGTACACTGACCACTTTACATTGTATCAAAGTGTCATATCTTCAGTGTTGTCCCATGAAAAGATATAATACAATATTTACAAAAATGTGAGGGGTGTAGTCACTTTTGTAAGATACTGTATGTACAAGGGTTGTTTATCTGAGACAATCCTTTCAAGCACCACTAGCTTCAGATAGTCACAACCAAAGAAAGCTTAAAGCGTATGGATTGAATTAATTCATATGATTTTAGCCCCACTAGTGGCTGCTGGTAGAAACAAACACAGCAAAAGGTTGCTAAATGCATTGGAAATATCTTTGAAGGTGTCAAAAGCTAAATAATAAAGTCCTTATGTATATGAACCATCTTAAAAAGTGCAGGCTTTTTTTATCAGTGCATTCTGATTTCTTGTGATAGCCTGGGGCACCATCACAGCAGTTTTTGCAGTAGTCCTGTCAGGGGTCCCAATCAAATTAAAAAAGGGGCTTGCCAGTTTGATGTAATATAGGAACTGGTAATAGACAGGGGAGAAGGTGCGCAGATTCTGGGGACCTGCTGTAAATGAGGGCAGCCATGGCGATAGCAGCAAAGATATTTTTTTCTGAAATAGTTCTGATACATTAGACCCAACTGTCCTTAAAGGGATATTCTCACCACAGTGATTATCTTTGAACATTTTTGGCAAAGGTAAATCAAGACTATCTGCAAATACATTGCTGTTTTGATTTTGCTTTCTTTCAGAGATAGAGCAGTTCTTATCTCCTGCTTGTGTACACAAGTTTCCTTAGGTCACCCACCAATTCTCTGCTCTCATTGCTCCAGTTGCCCTGTCTGTGAAGATTGAGATGGTAAAATCACTCCCTGCTGTGTCTTACCAGCAGTATAGTAGCTTGTTGTATCTGTTACTGACAAATGTTAACCCTTTAGAGCTCTGTAGCATTCTGCTCTACTGTTTAAACACTTTTATTAGCAATGTCCTGTAACAGGCTCAGCTAGGAATAGCAGAGCTAATATGTCAGTCTCTGCTGTTGAACAACCCACAGCCTGAACAGGTAGTGGGAGCCTGAAGTTGGCTGTAAAGAGCAGGATCTGTGAAACAGCATGGTAAGAGAACCCCTTAAAGCTATTAATGAGTTTATAACATATATCATATGTGGGGGAGGATGCATAGAGCAAACACAGATGACTTGAGATCCAGTCTGAGGAATTTGGGGCTCAATGTAATACTTGGAAGTCTTGGTTTAATATATTGTACAGCAACCCTCAGTCTCTAGCATGTATGGTGTGTATTCACCAAGCTAACAGTGATCTTCCCTGTTCCAATCCCGGTAGTTTTAGTTATACTCTGTGCTTGCTTGAATTACGCGCTCCAACACATATGCAGTATGACTCTGAAGTGAGGCAGCAGAAACCTGCTTATGCACTGAAAGGGCACGTTAACATGGCTTATTCTGGAAATGATTTCAGCCGAATTGAGCACAGAATTAGAGCTCCCATATGGCTGAAATACGTCCCAGTCATTACGGTAATCCATAGTTCTCATAGAGAACTATGGACTCCGTCTCCTCTCCCCGCCCGTCGAATACGCAGAGCGGGGAGAAAGGGACATGTCAATTATCTACGGCGTGTACGCGGCGTGAATAAAGAGTGTCTATGGGGCTGGCGAGCTGCCAGCCCCCCGCCCCGCCCCACTGCACGGCTGCCGGCGTAATTGCAGAGCGAAATCCGTCTCCGCAATTACGTCAGCAATAAGCCGTGTGAACTAGCCCCAAGAGTGGCAACAATTTGCCTAATAATGTCATGTGGTGATCTAGCTTTTGCTTTATGTTGTTTCTTAGTAACCCCTTAAGAAGCTAGAAGTGCAAAACGTGCATTGAGATAACAAGACACTGCCTACTTTAGCCTGAATTATGGGTGATAATTATTTTCAATTATTTATGTATTTACTAGTCTCAAATATGGTGCTTATATTATCAGAAATTGGTACTTACTGCTAGTATTTTTGGAATTTATAGTTAAATATGCAGAGAGTAATGTTTATTGGTTGACTTTATTAAGCACCTTTAGCAAAAATACTTTAAACATAAATGTGTTCAAAAAAGATTCATTTTGCTTATTACTATATGGATATGCTTCTCCCTTTTTGGTTTGATATACATTAGCAAAGGTGCAGAGACAATCAGTGTCGAAATGGGGTGCCCAACCGTGGAGTTGATTCTAGGGGCCCACCAATTGAGCCCCCAGTGGTGGAGTGTATTTAAGGGGCCCACCCTAAAGCTACTGTAAATGACTATACATGCCTCCTATACTGTGCATCTTGCTTCCAAGGATGTATATGCAGTTAAAAAACAACTCCAGGTTTACTATGCTTAGGGGTCCCCTGTTGGTTTCCCCTGCTCCTCTATGGACCAGTCCGAGCCTGGTGACCACGCGTCTGCTTCTGAGCCCCATATGCAGTAGGGTTCTAAAAGCCCCTAAATCTTTTCACCATCGCGCAGCTACATAGTTGACATTCACCCTACATATCCATTTCCAATATTGCTTATTCACAATGTTTACATTTGTCAACTCACCATACACTTTAACCACAGCAGCACACAAACTGCAGTTTCAGAAATGCTGCCCAAAAGTCAATGATCATCCTTTTTGCAGCTGTATTAATTTTCCCCTTTTACCCATTATAAACAACAAGGTATATGTGTGCAAACAGCCTATCGTACACCTTACATATCCACCAAGCCAAAACATGTGATGTCCTTTATGTGACTCAATTGTGTGTGTGTGTGTGCGCTGTGTGTATATATATATATATATATATATATATATATTTTATATATATATATATAATATATATATATATATATAATACACACACTACTGTTCAAAAGTTTAGGGTCACCCAAACAAATTTTTTGTTTTCCCTGAAGACTCATACTTTTATTTATCAAATAGTTGCAAAATGAATAGAAATATCGTCCAGACATTTGAAAAGGGTTTAGAAATAATAAATTTTTTTTTTCGAAATAAAAAATTTTTCAAACTAAAACTTTGTTTTTGCCCAGAGAATGCTCCCTTTGCAGAAATTCCGCATTGCAACCTTTGGCTTCTAGCTGTTTTTTGCGGGGAAAATCGGAAAATTTTTTCACCCCATGCTTCCAGAACCCCCTTTCCCACAATTGGGTTTGGGGTTTTTATGGGCACTTTTTTGCATACCATATGGTTAAGTTTGCTCCCACAACAGCTAAAAGGGGTTGAGATCTGGGGGGACTGCACGGGCCACCCATTACAGATAAAAATACGGCTGCCTTTTTCTTCCCTAAAATATTTTCTTGCATAATTTGGAGGTCTTTGGGTCATTGAAACTGTTGGGGGGATAAAATTTGGGCCCCCAATCAAGCGCCCCCCACAGGGTAGGGCCCAAGGGCGTTGCAAAATGGTTAGAGGGCCCTTCCTTAATAAAAATCCCTTTTACCTTTTAAAAACCTCCCATTTTAAACCACCCCAAAGCAACCTCGACCATCACTTTAAACCTTTGCACCTTTCCTTAAAGAGGGCACCCGGGCCCACTCTTCCACATCTTTTCATTTTTTTCCCCTTCTGCGCCCTCACAAATTTTTTCTACTTCCAGTTCCGGGGGGGGTCCAAAAAGAGCAGCAAGGAGTAAGAGCCCTTTCCCCGCTCCTACTCCCAACGCCCCCCGCTGCAAATCAGCATCAATCCCGGGCCAATTAGGTGCCTTTGAACAGCGGTCCCCCCCGGGGCCCCCGGGTTGCGACGCTCCCAAATCGAGGCGGGGAGCTTTTTTATACCGCAGCATTTTTCCCCGGGCCCCGCAGAAAAACAGCCGCGGGGCCAAAGAGGGCGCCTCCCCCCCCCGGACGCCACTAGAAGTGGGCGCACTATACCCAAAGAGGGCACCCCCCTAAAACCCCCAACAGAGGCCCCGGGGCATTTTAACATTTGAGTGGGCCCCTGAAAAACGCCACAGGGTTTTTGGGGGCAGAACGGGAGACGGAGGCAACTTTGAGCTACCCAGAAAGCAGGGGACCCAAACCCTGGGGCAAAAGACGGGTCAGAGCGGGCCCTGGCAGGACTGAAAATTCCCCCAGCCACCCAACAGCAACTGCCAAAACCACAGCAATCCCCTCCTTACAGCCCAAAACAAAAGCTCACGGGGAGATCATACCACTAATGCAATGCTATATATAAAAATAAAGCCACCATGCTAAAGAACAAGACGGGAAAGGGAAGCTGAATTGGGGGGGGATGAAAAGGGGTGACCCATTCACCCCATTTTTAATACAAAATGCAAGCAGCAAAAAACCAAAGGGACCCAGAAAAAAACCACCGCAGCTGCAAGGGTTTGGGGGAGGATTTGAAGAAAAAAAATTCCGGGCCCCTACAATCTCCTGAAAATCAGGGGAAAATAGCAGGGGCCAAGCTACTAACCCCAACATCCTGGCAACCCACTCCAAAGGGGCGGTGCCCTCTTCAGTGTCACGGGCAGCCCGCACCCCTCCTTTTAAACCATCCGATCAGACTTTGATAACAAAAAGGGCCCGATCCCCGAAGTTGAAGAGGGGGGCACGGAGGGGAGATGACAGGGCCGGGGATGCGAAGCCCATAAAAAAAACCAACTGAGGCGAAGGGGACTTTTCTAGAAAATAAAGTGGACAATTCGGGAAAACAGATCACGCAGAAACAATCTGAGAATTTGGGTCTAAGGGAGGAAATACAAAAAAATAGCAAACCAAATTTTTTCTGTAAAAACCCCCCAATTTTGTTAGGAAATAAAACCCCCCCTTTAAAAAGGGGAAAAGGGAGCCCACAGAATGGGAAAACCACCAAGAGCGATGGCGACAAACGGGAAACTACCCCAAACCGGGAGCATGATAGTCAAATACTTAGACTAAGGCAAAAAAAATCTGCTTTCGGGCAATCCTACGCCCTCCCAGAAAAGCAAATTAACATAAAAAGGGCCCAAACAACTCTACAAATTTGCAGTTTTTTTTCAGGGGAAAGGTTCCAGGAAAAAAAAATTTGCTTCTCCCAAATATGTTCCACGCGGGTAAAAAAAAGCAGAAAACGTTTTCAACTTACAATTTTCCTGCGACTCAAAAAAATTTTCCCAAAAATTAAAAGGGAACCCCAGTGATTTTTTTACTCCTAGGGGAAAAAGAAAAATTTTTTTGGGGTTTTTTGACGGTTAAAGAACCTCAATCAAAAAAGATCGTCAGGAGACAGACACAGCAGTTTAAAAGGAAAACTGATCTACGAAAAATAAAAAAAGGGGGAGCCAAAGTCGGGAAACAACGAGGATACAGCACATTCGGACGTTATCGAACGCCGAGGAAGAGATGATTATATATGATGATGGCCCGGGGAAACTTTTCCCTTTTTTCCTTTTTCCCCTCTAAAATGAGGGCCTTTAAACCTGACAGCAATTAGGGGGTTGGGGGGATGAGTTATCCTTTTTCCCCCATCAAGAGGGCCCACTTTCCGGCAGGCGGCAGATGAAGCTTGTACCAGGGATAAGGGCCCTCAGTAAGAGGGAAAGGGTGTGTTTTAACTATGTTGTGAATTGTTCGAACAGTGGGGGGTGGGTGGGGAAGTGGGGGTTTAAAGGAAAGAGAAAAGGGAAATACAAAAATTTTGGGTAAAAAACCCAGGGGGGGGCCCCTGGGGTATAAGTCGTAAAAGAGTGGGAGGCGGGAGAGTAGATGAAAAGGGGGGGGGGGGAGAAAATGTCAATAAAAACAAATCAGGGGGAGGGAAAAAAACACAAAAAAAAACAAAAAAAAAAAAAATGTGAGGGTGTATATATATGCCCTGGGTTGTAAAATTGTAGGAAATACATGTATGTACAGGGTGCCCACAAATGAAAATTTTTTTCTGAATAGGGGGAGGACCGGGGTGCAAAAGAAAGGGGGGAATTTTCTCGGGTTTTCTACTGTACCCCCAAAATCACAGAGATAAGGGAGAAAGGGGGGAAAAAGGGAAATGGGGTTTAAACCTTTTGGGGCCTCTTGGTTTTTGGGTAGGAAAAAGGATTCACCCTTTTCCCAAAAAAGGTGGACGAAAAAAAAAAAGAGTCCTAAGGGAAATAACAAAGGAAACCGATATTTTTGGTTTTGGGGTTTTTCAGTTTCTAAGGGAAGGTTTTTTTGGGAGTGGGCTAAGGGATTTACATTCTTACTCTGTGTACTATAAAGGAAGGGGCTGTAGGAGGTATCCAAACATGAAAATTGTATCATGGAACGTGAAGGGGCTCCGCTCCCCCCAAAAAAGAATGCTTGTTCGGGGACACTTAAAGAACTGGAAGCATTTTGAGCCCCGGAAAATAATTTGGGGGTTTTTGGGTTTTGGGGGGAAGTTTAAAATGGCCGCAAAAAGGGGAAAACAAGGGGGAAAATGGTAAATAAACAAAAAAAAGTGGCGCATTCAATTTTTTGTCAACCGAATCAAAAAACAGAAGGCAGTTTTCCCCAAAAAAAACTAGAGACACCGGGGGGTGTAAATAACAGTGGGGTTTAAAAAATATTCTCCAAACAAAACCCCGACAAAAAATTCTTCCCAAAGACTTTGAAAATAAACTAAAATTTAGGGAAAATGAGGGGGGGGATTTTGTGGGGGGGGATTTCAATTCACTAGAACAACCTGGGAAAAACAAAAAGACATAACAAAACCCCGTAAATTTCCCAAGAAAAGGAATAACCATGCTAAAATAACATGTTAACAATCTGGGTCGGTAGACACATGGAGGCTTTTACACCCATGGGGAAAAGGGGGTAAACCCACTTCTCCCCCCGCACATGGTTCGTGGGCAAACTGGGGTTTTCCTTCCCCGGCCAATCAAAGGGGGCAGTAAGGGTTTACGGAGTCGGTTTACATTTGGGATTTGGTCACTCCTGACCACTTCCCCCCGGGGTCAATTTACCCTACATGAAACATTTCCCTAAGGGACGGGGCATAATATGGAGACTTTCCGACCCCACTGTTTGCAGATGAACAATTTTAAAGACCTGGTATTTCAGTGGTGGGGGGGAATAGAGCAAGATAACAGTACAAAAAAAACGATTTCCCCTTTTGGGTTTTGGGGCCGGGGAAAAACCCTAAATAGAGGGAAAAATTTATGGCCTACATGGCAGCTAAAAAAAAAAAGCAAAAAAAGACTTTAGGGGAGGCAACCGAAAAGGCCCAGAAAAGGGAAATACGACTTTGAACAAATCACTTTTAAACAACAAAAACAATTGGGTAAAATCCAAGAGCTCCAAAGAAATGCACCAAAAAAGGATTTAAAAACGATGCGGGGGATCAGTTTAAGGGTGCAATTTTTTAAAAATTTTGGGAAAAAAAGGGGTGGAAGGCCAAATTTGGGAGGAAAGGGTAAAAAGGGGGAAGGAAATAACGAATATTGGGTTAGCTTAAAAAATAGCTCAGGGGAAGGGAAAAAAGGGACCAAAAGAAATAAAAGATATCTTTTCGACAGTATTATGACAACAAAATACCCAAAACAGATTTTGACACGGTTTAAAAACCAAGCTTCTTGGAGATATTTTTCCCCCCCCAAACTTCCCCGGATTTTGGGTAGAAAAACATCAAAAACCCGGGAAAAAAAAGAAAAGAATAAACAGGGGATAGCCCAAATACCATCCAAAAAAAGGGCCCCCGGGGGCCCGCTTTTAAAACCCGGGAGCTGTTAAAATTATGAGAGGGAAAAATTGGGTTTTCCCGCCCCTTTAAACAGGTCTTTAAAAAACATAATAGAAAGAAAAGGGACAATGGTTAAGTTCAGGAATACAGCCAAAATCAAAGTTATTAAAAAAAAAAAAAAAAAAGGGAAAAAAAAAAAAAAAACCCCAAAGGGAAATCGTATCGCCCCATATCTTGGGTTTAATTTAAGATATCAAAATATTTTCTAAAATAAAAGGCCCCAAAAATTTGGGGGGAATTTAAGCCTACCCTGATTGGGGACCCCCCAAAAGGGTTTTATTCAGGGAAAGGCGGGGGGGTTTAAAAAAATTAGGGGTTTTCTGGCTACCCTGGAAGGGAGTGGAAAGAAAAAAAATTAGGGACTAAAAAACCGGGGCTATTTGGGGGATCGACCCCTGAAAAGCGTTCGATAATTTTCAACTGGGATTGGGGTCAATTTGGCTTAAGACAATATGGGAATAAAGGGGGATGTTTTCCGGGAAATTTTATTGAATGCTAAGTACACCCTGCCCCAAGCAGGATTAACACTCCGGGTTTTTTTGTCCTCCCCCCCCCCTATTCCCCTTTAAAAAAGGGGGACCAAACAAGGGTTGGGCCCCTATCCCCTTGCCCGTTTAATAAACAAAAGGAAAACCCTTTGGCCCCAAAATCTAATCCGGACTAGAAAATTCCAGGGGATTTTCATAGGACAGAAGGGGGGATGAAATTGGGCTGTTTCGCAGATGACCTGCGCTGTTCTTGAGTGATCCGAGAAAAAAAAGTGGCAAAAGTCTTGTAAGAAACTTGAAAGGGAAATTTTGGGGTTGTTTTTTGGGATTTTTTTTGTAAATCGAGAAAAGTGCCAGCTAAAAACAGCTAGGAAATAAAGGGGGTCCAACAAAGAGAGGTAGGAGGGAAAATTGTGAAATCTCAAATTTAAAATACGGGCATAAAAAAAGGGGGGGGGGAAAGATCGCCCAAAGGTAACACATTGAATTATAAACCCCTTGATAACCCAAAATTACAGAGGGGCTTTGATAGGTGAGAAACTTTTCCCTAACCTGAAAGGGACGGATACAACTCAAAAAAAAAAAGGGACTTCGCACGCTTGCTTTTTTCCCCAATTTCAAAAACATACCAAAAATTAATTAGGCACATTTACATCAACTTCCGAGAAAGGCGTTTACCCCAAGTATAAAGGGGGGGGCAAGCAGCCAAGGGTAGGGGATTAGAAAAATAATGTCGAGTTAAAAAGCAAGGGGGTGCACAAATCCCCCAATATTAGAAAGTAAAATGGGCAGCGATTTGGGAGACACATTAAAAGGGAAATGGAATTTTTGAACAGAAAACTACTCCAAAACCCGGATTTGGAAAGACCCAAATTTGGGACAAACCATAAACTTTTTGTCGCATTGTTACACAAAAGCCCCCCCTTTAAAAAGGGCACATCCCCCCGGAAAGGGAAACAAAGTAATACTGAAGATAAACCCTTTTTAACATGGGGGACAGTTTTGAAAATTATATAAAAAACCCATTTTTTGTGTCGCCAGATTTTCCTCTATGGGAAATGCCAGGGTTCCCTGCGGGGAGGGAAAACAAAAATTTTTTCAAGGGGTTGGGAAAAATAAAGGTATTCACAAAAAAAAAAGAAAAAGTAAATGGGGGGAAAAGGGGGGACTGAAAGTCAAAGGAACCAACTTAGATGAAATATCCCTTTAAAACAAGTCATGTATTCCAAACATTCAAATTAGGAACTAAATGTAATTTACCCTCTCCCAATCTGCCGGGAAAAATAGGAAAAGACGGGGGGAAATTTAAAGGGGCTATGCGCATTAGGGGGTGCAGAGGTTTTTCTCCCCTCGTTTACTAGGGGAAAAAAATAAAGACTCAGACAACAGAAACCCCCAAGGGTTTCCCGAGCTGAAAAATGCTCTACAGGAAAGTGGGCTCACCCAGGGAAAAAACGAGAGGTTTTGACATGGGAAAAAAAGCCCCGTCCCAAAGTTCAGTGGAGGGAAGGGCTTGTTTAAAAATTGCACACAAAGCGAAAATATCCTTTGATACCCCTATAGACACAAATCTCAAAAACTTACCAAGTGGCCAAAGTGCCATGCAGAAAAAAACAGATCTTTATCAAGCTATAAAAGGTCATGCCCAGGGGGAAAAGAATTTTGGAGGAACACCAGAACTTGAAAAAAGAATCTGGGAAAATTTAAAAATTCCAAAGTCGCCCCCAATGGGGGGGTTATCTTCCATATATGAAAAGACAGGAACACGGGGAACATAAAGAGAGGCTAAAATTTTGACAGGGGGAAACCAAATGCACTCTTGGCGGTCAAAAAATGTAAACCTGCGGCACTGGGTCAAACCCTCAAAGCCCGGGGAGGGGAAAGTCTTGAAAAGCCTTAGGGAGGTGTTTTTATTTTGAAAATTTGGGTGCCCGAAAGGGAAAAAAAATTAAATTTAACAAAAGTGCTTTTTTTGGGAAAAAGGAAACCATTTTAAAACTAAAAATTTTAAAAGATTCCCGAAATAAAAGAACTTAAAGGAAAACCCTTTTAAATACTCGTAATAAATTTTCAGACGGAGAAGCAAAAAGGGGAAATTTGGGCCCTAATATTGAAACAAAAGAGATAATAGAAGGAAAAAGGGAAAATTTAAGGGATGGGGGGAAGTTTGGGGGGTTAAAAGGGGGGGGGTTTTTTGGGGGGAAAATAGAAAATAACAAAAGCAGGGGACAGACGGGAAAAATCTGATTTGGGACTTGTTTTTCCCCCTTTATATCTGTTTACCTTTTTAATTAGAGTGTTTTTAAAGATTTGAACTGGAAGTGGAAAAAAAAAATATTGTAAACTCTGCTTTTGTTAAAAAAAAAATTTAAAAAAAAAAAAAAAAAAACAAATGTTCTTCGTTTTGGGCCAAACAACCCCCAAACTTCGATTTGTCCCGTACAAAAACACTTTTTCCCAAACTTCCCTGTCCAATGTCTGTGTTCTTTACCCATATTAATCTTTTCCTTTTTTTTAGTTCAGTGTCAGATATGGCTTTTTCTTTTTTTCCCCCTCTGCCCCCGAAGGCCGCATCCCCCCGGGCCCCCTCTTTTACTGTAGACGTTTACAAGCTTTTTTCAGGGACAATTTTAATTAAGTCCCGTTAGGACCTATGAGCGGCCCTTTTCCTCAAACTAGAGACTCCAAAGTAAATTGGCTTTTTTGCTCATTTGTGGGGCGGGCCTCCCACTCTCTTGCCTACTCCCGGGTTTGAGCCTGTTTGGGCCTCCCCTAAGGGAGTAGTGCACACTGTTGTAGGAAAAACTTTTAGTTTCCCCTTGGCAATTTTTGGGCCCCCTCTCTCAGCGCAAGAATAAAATTGTCGAGTTCACAATTTAAAATTTCTTTTTCCCCCGGCCCATTTTTTCGAGTTTAATCGAACCCAAAAAAATGTAATGCCCAGAATTTTCAACTACTCAAAGGAAGGTAGTTTTATAGCGTCTAATCAGCAAAACTGGTTTTAGCTTTGCTAACAAACTTTTTACAAGGGGTTTTTAAGGGTTTTTTCAAAAAATCCAAAGCTTTCTTTCACAGTTAGGCTAAATTCACACGGCTTAAAAAAAGGGGGGTATTTCCCGTTTTTAATTTCAACGCCGGGGTGCCAAAATTAAAAGCTGGAATTCCCTCCAATTTATTTTCGGTAATCCACAGTTCTCATAGAAACTATGGTTACGTCTCCCCCCTTCACGGCGAAACCGCCGGGCGGGGAGAAAAATTTTACATGTGGATTAAATAGGTTTAACACCCGCTGGGAATGCAAGTTAAAGGGCCGAAGAGGGTGCCGGCCCCCCCTCCCCCCCCTTACCGCCCCCCCCCCCCCCACACCCCCATAATTCGGGGCTCAAATTTCGCCCTTGCATTTAAGCCTTTTAACCAAACCTTAGCAAACACAATGTTCCATTAGAAAACTGGAGTATGGTTTGTTGGAAATGGGCCTCTCTAACTTAAGTAGAATTTTTGCATTTAAAAACCCGACGTTTGCAGCTAGAATAGTTCCCTTTTCCAAAATTAACAATGTATAAAGTGTATTTCTGAAACTTTTAAAAGTTGGTTCAAATTTAAAAAAAAATGTCTTTTTTTTTCCCAAAAAAAAGGGCATTTCGATAAGGGAAAAATTTTAACGGTAGTGTATATATACCCATGTCAAGATATATATACGGTATATTGTGTTTTTGAATAGTATACCATATAATTATACCATGAATGCAATGTACTTTGTGGTATGCCTTTCCTATGCACCTGGCATAATTGTATTTGTTCTTCCCAAATCTTCTCTATGCTATTGTTCTGTAAATGTACCAAGTTCTCACAACTCTAATGCTGACAAGTGCACGCCAACTATTAGAAATCATTTTAACGTAACATGTCAGGTCTCTTTTCTCTAAAGCAGAGTACATGATTATGTGGCGCCATCTTCTGGTTGCATTGTGTTATGTTGAACACAAAGTCATAACATTTAATTATTGCTATTATTATCTATTATTACAGTATACATTTATATATGATTTATAAGGTAAATCATATGTTTGGTGCTGCATGTTGATAGATATGTTCCTTCCAGTTCTGCTATAAAGGAATTCACATACTGTGGTTCAAATCTTGAACCCATTAACATTCCCATTCGCTGAAGATATACAGTATCTCACAAAAGTGAGTACACCCCTCACATTTTTGTGAATATTGTATTATATCTTTTCATGAGGCATCACTGAAGATATGACACTTTGATACAATGTAAAGTAGTCAGTGTATAAGGGCTTGTTCACATGACGTTTTTGTGATCCATTTTACGGATCCGTTTTATGGATCCGCAAAACGGATCTAACAATTGTCAGTGTGATTAACATTGCGTTCAATGGCAAAAGCGCATCGCCGTTCTCACAGGAGATCGCGGCTGCAGGTGGATCGGTGGTGAGCGGGGCTGGATCGCGGGACCGGCGCGGCTGCAGGTGGATCGGAGGTGAGCGGGGCTGGATCGCGGGATCGGCGCGGTTGCACATGAATGGGACAGGAGAGGGAGAGAGAGAGAGAGAGAGAGAGACTCTGTTCCGTAAAGCGGATCCGTAAAACGCAAGGGAAAAACTATACAATACGGATCCAAATAAAGTATCAAGTCTTGCGTTTTTCGGATCCGCTTTCCGGATGCAGTTTTCACTCCTCAAAAACGGATCCATAAAAAGGACCCAAAACGTTGTGTGAACAAGCCCTAACAGTGTAAATTTGGTGTGCCCTCAAAATAACAAAAATGAGTAGACTGCTGATTGAAAATGGACAAATTGTGCCTAAACTGTCAATATTTTGTGTGGCCACCATTATTTTCCAGCACTGCCTTAACTCTCTTGGGCATGGAGTTCACTTGAGCTTCACAGGTTGCAGCCATTGGAATCCTTTTCCACTTCTCCATGACAACATCACGGAGCTGGTGATTCCTTGCGCTCCTCCACCTTTCGTTTAAGAGATCCCCCACAGATGCTTGGCCAGTCCAGGACCTTTACCCTCATTTTCTTTAGCAAAGCACTGGTGGTCTTGGAGGTGTGTTTGGGGTCATGATCATGCTGCATCACTGCCCTGCGGCTCAGTGTCCAAAAGGAAGGGATCTTGCTCTGTTTCAATATGTCATGTTGGCATTCATAGTTCCCTCAGTGAACTGTAGCTCCCCACAGGCGGCAAACCCAAACCATGACACTCCCACCACCATGTTTGACTGTAGGCAAGACAAACTTCTCTTTGTACTCATCACCTGGTTGCTGCCACACTCACTTGACACCATTTGAACCAAATAAATTTATCTTGGTCTCATCAAAGCACAGGACATGGTTCCAGTATTTCATGTTCTTAGTCTGTTTGTCTGCAGCAATCTGTTTATGGGCTTTGTTGTGCATCATCTTTAGAAGAGGCTTTCTTCTGGGAAGACAGATATGCAGACCAATTTGATGCAGTGTGCAGTGTATTGTCTGAGCACTGACGGGTGCTGCCCCCCTTTTAACCCTGCACAAGCTAGCAGCACTCAATACGTCTATTTTGAAAAGACAATCTCTGGACATGAGGATGAGCATGTGCACTCAACTTGCTTAGTCAACCATGTAATGTACTGGTGGACACCGGGTATGTGAATCCTCTGGGCCACCACGAAGATGCAGACCATGTCAAGGAACAGAGTCTAAAGGGCCCCTGGACTTCACCAGAGCCTGCCGCAAGGGCCGATAGACTTAGCTGCAGGGAACCCTCAGGGCGCTACCTCTGACATGTTTACTTACGGTGACAGCCAAAGTGTCAGACGTAGGAACTGCAATACAGGCAGAGGTGACAGGTCAAGAAAGGGGGTATAGATGTAGTAAGTCCCCGATAGGTACAGATGAATAGCAGCGATATCACATACAGATAAAATGTAGTTTAACCTGGAAAACCAGGACTCATAATGCAGTTAACAGGAACCAGGTAGCAAAAAAGGTCAGGGCAATGTTAAACATCAACAAACTGTTCCAGAGCAAAGGCGGGGAACTTCCTTAATTTAAAGGGTTTTTTCAAAGTTCGGGGGTTTCCCATTGACCAAGAAAATGAGTGTAGGGACCCAGCAGCATGGTAATAAAGGGGTAGGACACCCCCCAAAAAATCTCCCTGGCCCCCAGGGCCCGGGAAAACAAACCCCAACCCATTTGGGGAAAAAAACATTGACTTTTTCAAAAGAAAGTAAAACCCGGGAAAACCCTGGAGAAAAAAAAAAGAAACGGGTAAAAAACCTACCCTTAGGGAAAAAGGGGCTTTTTGCTTCGCTGAAAAAAAACCCGGGGACATAATAATAATAATAATAATAAAAAATAATAATAATAAAAAATTTTTTAATTAAAATAAAAAAACCCTTTGACAAAGGGGGTGGGGAGAGTCACAAAAAAAGCCTCTGACTAAACCCAAAAAAGAAACAACGTTTCCCAACCCCATCTTTTAAACTCCAAACTTTAAGTGCCCCACAGGGGCCCTATAAAAAAATAATTTATGGCTAGATAAATTATTTTCAATCCGCTCAAAGAAAAGGGGTAAAACTACCAACACCCCCAAAAAGGGATAGACTTAAAGCTGTTGGGTGAAACCTGGAAAAAAAAAAACCCCCAAAAAAAACCACCCACGCAGTCTTTTCAATCCCCCTTACCCAAAAATTTTTTTTCCCTTTTGGAGAGGAACTTTTTATCTTCGGGGAAAGGGGAATGTCAAGGGGTTTTAAAGTTTTGACACCACATTTAAAATTTTTTTATAGCAAACTGGAAGGAGAATTTCTATCATGATGCACAAAAAAACCTATGATTTCCCCTTCTTTTATTGTGATATCCGGGTTCATCTGGACTGGGGTGAGGAAGCCCCTATTTAAAAAAAATTCCATGGATTTAAAAATTTTTCACCTAAACCATAAACCCTTTAAAAACTTAGTATTCAAAAGTGAAATCCTTTTTGGACACCCCCCCAAAACAGCATTAAAGCCCACAAGGGACTCACAAAAAGGGTACCACAAACTAACAGACGGGGTGTGTCTAAAAATGCAGTTTTTAATTTATATAGGGGCCGGGAAGGGGGGGGGGGAAATTTCCCTTCTAGCTGTCACCTAAACCCCACAGCTGGGGTTTTACAAAGGTTTCCCCGGGGAAATTTTCCAACCTGTGCAACACAGGGACAACAGGCTTGAAAGAAATATTCTCCGTTCCTCCTCTGCTTTCCTTTTGGCAACCACCAAAACCAAAAACAAATAATTGCTGCAGACCCCATAAAGGGGCCCCCAATAGAAAATGGACCTCACCTTGCCTGCAAAAAGGGTTGAAAAGATTCCCAATAAATCCCCATCACTGACATTGTCCCCAACCCTTTTAACACATTGTGGGCCCCGGGCAGAGTTTGTAAAATTTGGGCCCCCCCCAAACCCAAACCCCCAGAAATTACAGATGACACATACTTTTCCCAAAAAAGTAAAAACTATAAAAAACAAAACACTTTTCCCCAGGGGCAGTTCATTTTTTACATTTCACCCCATTTTTTTCAGTTTTCCGCCCCATTACATGTTGGGGTTCATGGAAATTTTTTAAAGGGAAACATCTTTACCCCAAAAAAAAAAAGCCCCCTGTTTTTTCTATGTAATAAAAATAAAAAAACTCTTTATGCAGAATTGACATACCCCAACCAGGGCCGTATTTACGCTCAGGGGGTTTCTCAAACTCTTTAGCTTGAAAAAGGGCCCCTCAACTAAAGAGTTTTAAAACAACGGGATTTTAATAATTTTGGGCTTTAGATACACAGGGGGGGCGGGTATTATAACATCTGATAGGCTTTGATAGCAGGGGGAAACAGATGGGTAAAAATGGATTGGCTTTTGAAAACGCAGGGACAGCAGATGGTGTTCAATGGATTGGCCCTTTGATACGCAAAGGGGAAACTGGTGCCCTACAATGGGTTGGCTTAGTACGGGGGGCCCAAAAAGATGGAAAACACCTTCCCCACAATCCCAAAATCCCCCCCCCCATTCCAAAAACCCAAAACCCCCCCACACATTTCCCAAACCACCACAACCCCCCTCCTCCCACTCCCCCACCACCCCACCCACCCCCCCAAACCCCCCCCTCCTAACTTTCCTCCACCCACACCCGTAACACCCCCCCCACCTCCCCCCCTAACACCTCCCCAACAACTCCCCCCCCCCCCCTAACACCCCCCCCAAAAACTCCCCCCCCCCCTAACACCCCCCCAAACTCTCCCCCCCCCCTAACACAACCCCCCAAAACCTCCCCCCCCCCTAACACCTTCCCCCCCCCCAATAACACCCCCCCAACACCCCCCACTTCTCCCCCCCTAAAACCCTCCCCAAAACCCTCCCCCCCCAATAAAACCCCCCCCAAACCCCCCTCCCCTTTCCCCTCCCCCAAAACCTTCCCCCCTCCCCCAAAAACCCCCCCCCCAACATCTCCCCCCAAACCCCCCAAAACCCCCCCAACACCCCCCCACCCCCTCCCCCCCCCCCAAACCTCCCCCCTACAGCCCCCACATCTCCCCCCCAAAACCCCCCTCCAAAAACCTCCCCCCACCCTAACACCCCCCAACACCTTTCCCCCCAACCCCCAACACCCCCCCAAAACCCCCCCCCCACCCTCAAACACTCACTGGTTCCTGAAGTCCAGAGAGGGAGGGGGGGTTTGGCATTTTTCAACCCTTCAGCTTCCCGTGCCGGGGGTATGTTTTGTACGGGGGTTGGGGACCCCTGCCCCTTCTTTGTCCCCGCATTTTTGCTCTTCAGCGGGCGCCCTGAAGAGAGGGGGGGGTGGGGAGAGAGGGCGGCAGGGCTGTAAGCAGGAAACTCAGAAGGGTTCGCTGCAAATGGCTTTCCCGCTTCACTCCTTCCTGCTTTCCCCGCCCCGCGCTGTGGGGAGTAAAAAGCAGGCGGGCCCCCAGGGAATTTGCAGGGGCCGGGCAGTCTTCAGCTGCTGATAGCTGGGGCAGGGAGGGCCAGGGCCCCGCTCTCGGGGGTCCTCCCCCAATTTTTTGGCTCTTCGTGGGGGCGTGAAAAGAAGGGGGGGGGAGGAGGAGGGGGGGGGGGGCGGGAGGGCTGTCTGCAGGAGCGCAGAGGCGCTCCCCGCTTTCAAATTTACCCGGTTTCCCCGCCTGCGCTGTGAGGATTAAGCGGGAGGCAAAGGGGACAGGGAAAAGCAGGGGGGCCCCACAGGGATTGTATAGCCTGGCCCCTGCTCTGAAATGCCCGCAATACCTTTCGGGGTGTTCACTGCCCTCTCTTCCATTGTGCAGGGTAAGGGAGCTGCCCCAGTGGGCCCCCTTTAGCTTGTTGGGGGCCCCCGGGGGAAGTGCCTAACCCGGCCCCAAAGGGAAAAGGGCGGCCCTGATTGTACCTGGGCCCACAGTAACAAAATGCACCCGAATTGCGGGCGTTTTCCTGTAGGTCCTCCAATGTCGTGTATCAGATGTGTGTGTGTGGTATTCCACCACAGGCCTCTATGTAGTCGTAAAAAACAAAGGGTGCTTTTTACACCCGCGCGTTTTTTGGGGTTCAGGGTTAAAGACTGCACTTCCCCCCCAATTTTAAAATGCCTTTTTTTTACCAGGAAGCTTTTTCAGTTGTCTAAATTATTCAGGAAAAGGGGTTTTAAAAATAATTTTTTTAATTTTCTGTGTTTGGGTGCTTGGGATGGACAAAACTCACTTAAACATTAACTCCCCTTTCCAAACAGTTATGAGAAGTGAAAAGAAGCTTTTGGTAATAAATGCATTTTGGGGGGGGGGGGAGTTAAAATTGCCCAAAAATGTGCTTGTGGGAAAACACTCTTGGTCAGCAATTGAACTTTGCACGATTCCCCAATTAATCTTCCAAAGGCCCCCCCAAAAATTTTCATTTGAAGACCATTTTATTTAAAATTTTTCGGGTTGTGGTTTTTAATGGGGGCAATTTTTTAAGATGCAGAGGAAGGAATGGGGAAAATAATTAACAATAAAGGGGCCCAAAAATCCATGGAAGCTTCAAAATCACAATATTAGAAAAAATTGTGGGTGCCACAAATCACCCCCTGAATTTGCCAACAAGAAAAAACGCAAAGGGTTTAAAGATTCCCCCTTTTCAAAATCACAAGTTCCAGGGTTTTTTTTTCTTGACCAAAAGTTTAATGTTTTAAAAATTTTTAAACCTCTTTGTGTAAGGGACTCCAGTATCTACAGGGACAGACAGTGTTCCCTAGTGTTAAGTCCCCCACTGCCGTCCCTGCCTGCTTGCCGACCTGACCATAAATGGTTGGTGACAACTGGGCAGCGGTCCCTGTCCTGAGTAAGTGCAAACACCAAACACACAAGACTGACAGAACACTATAGTCAATAGAAATGGGTCAGATCCAGGAAGAGCAGACATTACCAAACAACAAGAGAAAAAAAATGTGGGTTAAGAACCAGGAAAAAGTCAGGAATCCAAGTAAACCAAATTGAATACACTGTGCACCAGCTCATGGACAGGTTATCACCGGCAAGGAACGCCAGGCAGGAGGGATTGGACCAGCTCCCTGACATCCAGAACACATAGTTAGCAGAACTGATCAGACTGGAAACACAGAAAATAGTATACAATCCCAAACTCATTGCCAAAAACGTACCCTTCGCCACATCTTCTGGACAGAAGACTGCGGAGAGGCTCGAGCAGGCGTGGCCATGACTCTTTTGCTTATATTGAATTTTGTTATTTTTAAAGTTTTTAAGCTCCTTTGAAGACCTTTGTGCATAAAAAGTCTGTGAGTTTTCAGTTTCTTTTATAACATCATGTCTGACAAAGAGTCCTAGTTCTCTTGAAAGCTCACCATCAAATATACTCAGTTATCCTCTAAGGCTACACAACACAGGATTTTAGTAATTTTTCCAACAGATTCAGTATTTTGAATCCGCTAAAAATCCAACCGTACCCAGCGCTGTGTAGCCCTCAATAGAAAATCCGTGCTGTAGTCAACACTGCACAGATTTTCTACAGAGGTTTTCCTAATCTGAAAACCGACCAGCAGAATATAGAACATGTTCTATATTCCGTGGGACCGACGTCGGATTCCCGCAGTCCCACTGTATCTGACCACTGTTTTTTGCGCAAAAATCACACAATAGAATGGCGGTGCGGCATGATCCAGCAATGTGAAAATGCCGTCGGATTTTGGACAGCTTTTTCACTGTGTGGATCTAGCCTAGCCTATCTAGCCTGCTCTTCTACTGCTTTCTGTGGCTAACACAGTACAAGATTATACTACTATTATTATTGTAGAGATACTAAGATACCAATATTCTGCTGTGCTCTCTTTCATACATTGCAGCTTATTTTATACTTCAGTGCTGTGTTCACTTATGGTGCCACATAGAGTTGATAAACAGGATGTTACAAAACAGGACTCTTGACCAACACATTCTACGGAAAATTTATCTGTTACAGGATACCGTAATAGGTTTTATATCTTGTGCACACTTATCTTCATCAGTAAAAAAAAAATATGAGTGACATTTGGTGAGTTAAATAACTTGAACCATTTAAGAGAATATGCCAAGCAAATCTTGTATATTGTGTTATGCCTAGTGCAGGGCTCGGAGACTGGTGCGTGGCTTTAACCATTAAAAATTTCCAGTGTGCTGGCTGCATGGACAGTATTTGCTATCTTGTGCCAGTGTTAATAAAAATAATGGGGGTACCTACTATTTTTGCAGAGTAAGGGTCTGTCCACACGTCATTGTTTCTTGGTCGAATTTTCAGACGGTTTGCAGATTTGGAAACCATCTGAAAACTGCCAAGAAACCATCCCCATAGACTTTAATAGAAAATCCACTCAGAAGTCGACACTCAATAGATTTTCAGCAACCAGTGTTCTGAAAAACCTGGAACATGCACAATCTTCTGCGCAGTAGTAAGGTGTGCAGTTCAATGGTTATGGGAGACGGGCGAATCCGCAAACAGAACCGTCCCCCAAAACCATTCAAAAGTCAAAATATCGGAAGGATTCTTAAACAGAAACTGACTGGCATTTTATACTTGCCCTGTGCATACATCATACAGTGCTCAAAATGATAATGTCCCACTCCTCTGTTATTCCTCCTGGAACTGTATAAATAAATTGACAGCTTGGTATTACCATTCCTGTGTCAGTAATGTGTTTCCCGCACAGCCTGGTCAGTGTCAGAATATAAAAAGACACCCTCAGCCCCAATAACAAGGGCAAAGGTAACACCCAGTTGACCATTTGTGCATATATTTCCAGGAGTAATAACACAGCTCAGTTCTAAGAATAGAAACTCCAGAATAAAAAAAAAAACGTTATAGGAAATAGGAGTATTTTCTAAAATAGACATTTCAGAAGACATAAGGATCCTGCTTAATGAACGGGAACCCGTCAGGAAGATTAAGGCTTCGTAAACCCCCTACAACTTGTTATCCAGGATAACAGGTTGGCAGTGATGCCCTTTAATGTTTTGGCTGATGCCGTGTAATATAGAAAAATAACTAACTATATTATATTATGTACCTGAACACCTTAATAGCACTCTAAAATAAAAAATATTAATAATATTTTAATTATCTGCAGAGTCATGAGGGTGATGACATTCTTCGGAAGAGTCCAGACCCCCTCTTGACTTGACTGATGTCACTAAGGCCAGGATATTTACTTACAAGTCAGCTCTGGCAACATTGGCGTATGTACAATACCGTGAGGTGCGTTGGTTTCAACTACATTTGCACATTGCACATGTGCCAGATACCACCAACGCTGGCAGGTTATGACTTATTCCGTCCTGAGTAACATCAACCAGGCTTGGAGGGAGTCTGGCCAACTTGACTGTTCTGGGGAGCAGCACCACCATCTTGATTATTTGCAGGTAATTTAGTATTTACTTTTCTACATATTGTCTCATCAACCAGAATATACAAGGTCATCATTGTCAACCTGTTACCATCTTGGTGGCAATTTTGGGCCTACACCCACCTGAAAGGTAACCATTGAAGATATTTTCCAGGTGGCGTCTGTGTAGTATTGTAATATTGCTAGCACAAAACAGATCTTTCTTATGAATTGAATAATACTAGAAATAAAGAAATACCATCTCATTGACATTAAATTACTTTAATACAGGCTTATTACTAATTAATATAAAAATATATAAATGTTTGCTTCCAAGTATGGCAGTGATGGTTGACAGCGGAATATGCAAAAAAAAGTAGTCTTCCCATCTCGTCTTTATTTTTTAATTTACTGACGTATTTAAAACAGTTCTTGCCTGAAGTGAACTAAGGATTTGCTCCACAGATCGGTGAAACCAAGCAGAGTTTAGAGTCACTGTGAAATCTATGGCCACTTAGTTATTCCGGTTTGTTTCCCGCTTGACTCATGGCTCTCACAAAGCCTTGGATTTCCTGTTCCAGGTGTTTGTTCCTCCTTTCTGCATCATCCCGTGATCGCTCCATATTTTGCAGTGTGATTTCCAGTGCCTTTCTCTGGTTTCTTTCTTTTTCCAAGTCCTCATTTAATTTCACCACTTTTTTCCATACATCATAATTTTCTTTCTCTAGGCTAGGAAAAAAACAGAAATCATCTTTGTCTTTCAGAATACTTCGATACACTTTATGGACATGTGAGAGTCTTTGAGAAATCTCAGATAATTAACGAGGTTCTCCCATGAATAAATATTTCATTTTTTAACTGAAAAAATTTCAGAATAAAATGCTTCTGTGTCTAGATATTGACTTTCGTCACTTCCCTGGTCGTCTTGGTTCCTTCTTGGAATGTCACCTATTTTGTCCAGTGCCAGTGGTTACACATGCTCAGGAGTCCTAGTCCCACCTCCTAGATCCTCTTGTTTATGAGAAGTAGATTGATTTGTGCTATTGTTAAGGTCAGCCCAATCAAGCTGCTTCTTCTCATCCGCACGGGATACATTAGGTGGAATACCAGGGGACGCCATGACAAGCATGGATCTAGATTCAGAAGCATTTTTTGTTATATAACTCCAAATAAAAATTTCCATTGTTTTGCCTCATCTAAAGCATAAATTCATATTTAGTTACAGGAAAAAACCCTTTAATACCTTACTGGTATACAGTGTAAAATAATTCTTAGACGAAGTAATCCAATTAAAAAAGAATACTTATGTTTAGTCGTTGCAGCACTGCTAACGTTTAGTCGAGGATTCAAAGTCCCTTTTTTCACCCCCTCCGGGAATTCATGAGGTGACGCCGGGAGACCGGGCACTCCGCGTCTAACCGAGTAGTGACGTTTCGAGGAGATCCCTCCCCTTTATCAAGCTTGAACGCGGACTGCCCGGTCTCCTCATGAACTCCCGGAGGGGGTGAAAAAAGGACTTTGAATCCTCGACTAGACGTTAGCAGTGCTGCAACAACTAAACATAAGTATTCTCTTTTAATTGGATTACTATGGAAAGTTTTTTAACGGTTTATATGAATATTAAGTTTTGATAAGTGAATGGCATGTTACTACGCTTGGATGTGTTAATATAGGGTTGGAGACCCTTATATACTGCCAGTTTGAAGATTTTTCAAAATTATTTAGTGGCATTCTACATTTGAATAAAATAATTCTTAACCATTCCTGACCCAGTGATTTCTAGTAACAACCACATACAGAAAAATGCATGTTTCATGTTCGGGTATGTTCACATGGGGTATTTTCGCAGCGTATTTGCACTCTAATACGGGAGGGATTACCGAAATTACGGTAATCCATAGTTACACCTCCCCTCCCAGCTCGTAAAATACGATATTGTACGCGCGGGGAGATAAGTGACATGTCAATTATTCGTGGCGAATACGCGCCACGAGTAATGCATGTCAATAGGGCCGGCAAGTTGCCGGCCCATCCGTGCCGCAGGAGTATGCGCGAATTAGCGCAAGCTCCCAAAAGACGGCCCGCAGTACATCGTGTGAACATACCCTTAATGTTCTTGCGCATTGGCACAATTCTGTTGGTACCACACTTATGTAGCTTTTGTTACAATTTACTACTTTAAAAAAAAATAAAAACTGTTTTGTTAAAAATAAAAAGCTTGCTTTGCATTGATATTTTCTGAGACCTATAACTTTTGGCATTGTTTTTATTTTTCCACGCTATTCACTGTGCAGGATAAATAAGGGCTCAGCAATAACACTTATGTTTATTTTTTATGTTTTCATATATACAATAGGGTTCACTTTTTAATTTTACTATTTCTCCACCATTCTATATTTTAAAAACGTTTTTCTTATATTTCTAGACCCCTTAAGGTACTTTACCACAAGAGAGTGCAATCGCTTGGAAACTATTCGGCAAAACTAATGTGTAATAGGAACAGTAAAATGGCATATGTGCTGGCCTTTATTAGGTCCTTGGCTGCCATGACAATTGGTTACCACCCTATAATCAAATTGTGGGGGCGACCAGATAACAGAAGGAGACACCCAGATGCCGTGGTCACACTGACTATGTCATCCAAGTAGTTGATTGGTTGGGACTGGATTTATCTTGGCTGCACATATTGACTGTAGCTAACAGCTGGGACCAAACAAGTATGGAGAGGACTTCACTCCTGAGCCTACTCTGTGCTCTGTCACCGACATTACTACCTACATGTACATTTCATGTCGGGAAGAGGCTAATGGAACATTAACTTCTAATTGTAAAGCTAAATTAAAGATTGCATTTTATGATATAGTCTTGAACAAAAAAACAACTCATTTGATGCACAAAGAAATGTTTGTGTGTGTTAAAAGTTGCCTTCTACGCCTTACCGTTTATTACTTCCTTTCTAAACAAAAGAAGATCTATTTTCAAAGCATTTAGAGTGAAACCTCTTTTTAAGGTCACCTCTTTGAAAAAATTATATGAATATTTCAAAACACTATAAAAAAAAAGTGTCATAATGTATTGAAAAACAAGCAATGGACCAATAAGCAAGTCTACTCTACACGTAAAAAATGTAAACCAGAATGTAAATCCTGTGGGTTCATATTTCCATTTTGTACTGGACTAACTCACAGAAGTGTCTTGTTGTATCTTCATTAGCTAGAAGTGGGAAGACAATATAGGACAGCGTACACTGGGCGGCCAGAAGATTTTCAATAAAAAATTAGCTCTTTATTTAGCATCCATAGTTAAAAGTCCAAAAAAAGGCATTGGTAGAAGGAGTGACTATACACCCTGTAAAAATACTGACGCGTTTCGGGCGCGATCCACCCTTAGTCGTATGGGCGCTAAATAAAGAGCTAATTTTTATTGAAAATCTTCTGGCCACCCAGTGTACACTGTCCTGTATTGTCTTCCCACTTCAAGTTTGCTGCATGCTGCCTGAGCAGGGGACGTGCGTTTTTTGTGGGCAGGAGCCGTCCTGCTTGATAGGTGAGCTGGCTTTATACTATTTTTTACAATACTATCTTCATAAGCTTCCAGTTTCATATAGAAAGCTCATATACAGAGTTTTCCTTCTGTCAGATTTCAGTATGCTCCATTACATTCAAGGTATCGCATGATTACCACCTAGAAGCACCAGATGGTGCATGATGTGGTGGCACATGGAGATGCAAGGGACCGCATACATCATCATACACACATCTGCACACACCTCTGACATGTGTACAAGTCTCAAGACATACTGAAATAAGAGTCTCTAATAATTGTTACAGTGTGTCCGAGCTTGTACAGTACAGTTGTGCTCAAAAGTGTACATACCCCGGCAGAAATTTTTGCTTTCTTGGCCTTTTTTCAGAAAATATGAATGATAACACAACATTTTTATTTCCATCCCTGGTTAGTGGTTGGGTGAAGCCATTTATTGTCAAACTATTGTGTTTTCTCTTTTTAAATCATAATGACAGCCAAAAACATCCAAATGACCCTGATCAAAAGTTTGCATTCCCCTGGTGATTTTGACCTGATAACATGCACAGAAGTTGACACAAATGGGTTTGAATGGCTACTAAAGGAAACATCCTCACCTGTGACCTGTTTGTTTTTAATCAGTGTGTGTGCATAAAAGCTGAGTGAGTTTCTGGGACCCAGACAGACTCTTGCATCTTTCATCCAGCCATTGACATTTCTAGATTATGAGTCATGGGGAAGGCAAAATAATTGTCAACAGATCTACGGGAAAAGGTAGTTGAACTGTATAAAACAGGGAGGAATACAAAGAGATATCCAAGGAATTGATAATGTCAGTCAGCAGTGTTCAAACTGGGATTAACAAATGGAAAATCAGGGGCTCTGTAAAAACCAAACCATGGTCAGGTAGACCAACAAAAATTTCGGCCACAACTGTCAGGAAAATTGTTCAGGATGCAAAGAAAACCCAACAAACAACATCAGCTGAAATCCAGGACTCTCTGAAAACTAGCAGTGTGGCTGTTTCAAGATGCACAATAAGGAGGCACTTGAAGAAAAATGGACTGCATGGTCGAATCGCTAGAAGAAAGCCATTACTGCACAAATGCCACAAAGTATCTCACCTACAATATGCCAAACAGCACAGAGACAAGTCTCAGAATTTCTGGAACAAGGTCATTTGGAGTGCTGAGACCAAAATCAAACTTTTTGACCACAACCATAAATGTTACATTTGGAGAGGTGTCAACAAGGCCTATAATGAAAGGAACACCATTCCTACTGTAAAGCACAGAGGTGAATCGTTTATGTTTTTGGGATGTGTGAGCTATAAAGGCACAGGAAACCTGGTCAAAGTTGAAGGAAAGATGCATACAGCTCGTTATCAGTAAATACTGGAGGCAAATTTGCACTCATCGGTCTGGAAGCTGCGCATGGGACGTACTTGGACGTTCCAACATGACAACGATCCAAAACATGAGGCCAAGTCGACCTGTCATTGGCTACAGCAGAACAAAGTGAAGGTTCTGGAGTGACCATCTCAGTCTCCTGACCTCAATGTCATTGAGCCACTCTGGGGAGATGTCAAGTGCGCAGTTCATGCGAGAGAGCCCAGGAATTTACAGAAACTGGAGGCTGTTTGACAAGAAGAATGGGCAGCTTTACCACCTGAGAAAATAAAGAGCCTAATCCACAACTACCACAAAAGACTTCAGGCTGTCATTGATGTTAGACGGGGAAATACACGGGTTTAAGAACTTAGGTTTGTGAACTTCTGATCAGGGTCATTTGGATGTTTTTGGTTGTCATTATGATTTAAAAAGAGAAAACACAGTATTTCGACAATAAATGGCTTCACCCAATCACTAACCATGAGTGGAAAAAAATTTTGTGTTATCATTCATATTCTCTGAAAAAAGGCCAAGAAAGCAAAAATTCTGCCGGGTATGTAAACTTTTGAGCACAACTGTATGTTTTAATGAATTTCCAACTGTTTTATCCGAAACCCCCCAGAAAATTGTCCCACATGTGTATGATATAAATTATATCGTCTCAATACATCATTGTGAAGTATGGTCTCACTATACAAATAAAGGATAATGATTGTAATTATTAGTAGCATTACTTAATACAGTATAATTAATAAAAAGCAATACAAATTGAAGGAAGCAGAGAGGAACCAACATTGATAATTTTAGCTTACATCTCTTAAATTAAAATGTATACAGATACTCAAATCTTCTGACAACAACATTAGCAATCTTAAATACCTTTTTATACGGTCCTCAAGTTTCTTATTGTGAATTTTCATTTCTTCTAGGGAGTTGGTCAATCTCTCACAGTTGTCACCATCTTTACTTTCAGTTACAGGACAGTTCACTCCATTTCTAAGGTGGCTTGGGCTCTTTTGACTTTCACTGTTCATACTACATGTATCAAATATTCCTGATCCTGAATTACCCTCACAAACACCTTGGGTGGAAGGAACATTGTCATAGGTTGATGTACGATGTTGAGACAGTTCTTCAGACAATGTCCTCTTGTGGCTAGTGGTAGATGCAGGTAAATATCCCTTTCGCCCATTGGGAGATGCCCAAAATTCCCCACTGAATATTTCTTCTTTGAAGGTACTGGCAGTGTTATCATCCTGATTTTTCACTAAAGAGAAATTTGTAATAGGCATAGTCTGTGTTCTTTTTCTGGGGATGGCTTTCCATAATTCTGTGTTGTCCACTAATCCTAAACTGTAGTCTTCATGAAGGGACATGCTATCATCCGAGGTAGAAGAACCACAGGAATCCACAGAGTATTTCTGGAGAAAATAATAAAATGGGACTATTATTGGAGTCATATATGCCTGTAATGCAGGGTAGATATAGCATATGTGCAACCTGTGCGGTTGTCCCCTTAAGCAGCTTCCCCTTGCCTATTAGATTGCATATAAAGGAGTGATTGTTTTTAATAGTTCACAATTACTGGTGGATTGTAAAAGAGAAGTAGGGTGTCTTATTCTGTTGTTGTTTACCCTTGTTGCAAAGGAAACTGGTCCAATGGAAACAAGGAACATCAGTCTACTTTGTATCACTGGCATCTTACCATCTGTCTTTTAGATGACTCTCCTGAAGGTGAGACACTCTCTTCAGCTGCATCCCAGCCAACCGAACTACGTGGAACCTGAACTTTTTTCAGGTCATTCTTCTGTGTCTTGGCTTCCACAGGTTGGTCATTGGTTTTAGTAAAGAATTTCTCATGGTGGCTGATCATCACAGTCATTAGTTTCTGAATCTGTGGAGCACCTGAAGGGTCAATTAAGAAAAGAATGATTCTACAGGTAAAGATCTGTTTTGGGAAAATCAGTCATTTATCACTAAAGCAAGATTTTTCTGTGTGTTTTTTATAAAAATGTTCACAAATACAGATACAAGCCCCACTATGCAATATATACTTCCCCTCAAATGTCTTTTAACCCAAACAAGCATAAAAATATGCATAGGCAGTTTTCAGAAACCATAAGAACAAGTAGCCAAATTAATTTTCTTCAACCCTTAAAGGGCTTTGCAGAGTACCAACATACTTCTTGGAGGAAGCAAAAAACATTTTTCTTCAGAACATTTCTAATTAGCACCACTGAAATAGATCAGCATGATACATGGCTTAGACATTTTATGATATATTAGGTTTTTATTGTCCAACATACGGCAGACCTATAAAGATGTATGAAGTAATGCCAACCTGTATTTCACCAATTTCTTAAACGCAAATCCTGATGAATCTATCCATAGTGGCCATAGCTTGCTGAATGTCCTACTTAAACCTATCTTTATGTATACCCCCATCCTGGCCTCAATAGACAATTAATACTTATTAACATATTGCCTTACAGAAGAGGCCCTAGGTCAATCCACTGTGGTGTTATCAACTTGAACACCATATGGAGCATCCTAGCTACTGCTAATACTTCTGGTTCAATGACTATTAAATCCCTTATACAAAGAGTGAAAGAGTGATATTGGCTGAGTACACAGTATTTTTCATCCCCAAAATGTAAAATGTGTCTGAGGGTAAACAAGGGAGGAACAGAAACTGAGAAGTTCTGAATACTCAGAGCACATATAGCGTGCCTATCTATGGGACTTACCAGGAAATAATGTAGCAGAAGATTCCCGCAAAATTTCTTCATAATAAGGCTAAGTCTACACAACACAGGATTTTGGTTGCTTTTTCAGCGGATTCAGTATTTTGAATTTGCTGAAAAACCGACCGTACCCTGCGCTATGTAGCCCTCGACAGACAATCCGTGCTGTAGTCTCTACAGCACGGATTGTTTTACTGAAGTTTTCCTAAAATGAAAAAAGCGGTGGAATATAGAACTTCTTGTATATATTACGTGGTACCGACATCAGATTCCCACAGCCCTAATGTACAGGGCCGCTGGGAATCCAAAATCTACTTCCGGTTTTTGCGCAAAAACACGGCAGTGGGACACTGTACAGCAATTTGAAAATGCCATTGGATTTTGGGTGGCATTTTCAAAATGCTGTGTGTATCTAGCCTAACTCAATCTTTAGTTGTCCATTTTAAAAAGCAAAACTGCTAATACAATTACCAATAACTAATCCAGATAAAGCAGATCCTTCCATATAACATCAGAAACAGCTGCTGGAAGCTGGAAATCACTTTCTATGTTGAGGACAGAAGCTTCTTTGGGTCATGCACTTTACACACAATATGCCAAAAGAAAAGAGCCTATCAGGACATGAACTACCACACTGTGTTTTAGGGAGACGCTACTAAACCACCAATCATGCAATTCACTAATACAGAGGTTTTACAAGTAATATGCTTGTGATAATTGGTTGGATCTTCCATCAATCACATGAGCCGAAGATCAGCAGTGTCTGTGATAATATAGGTTAAGACTGGTTCCTAGATACAATGTCCCAGGAAAGACCATTGCGTGGTGAAAATATTATATCATGAAGTCAATATACAGTGGTTGCCAAAAGTATTGGCACCCCTGCAATTCTGTCAGATAATACTCAGTTTCTTCCTTAAAATTATTGCAATCACAAATGCTTTGGTATTAATATATTCATTTTTTTTGCTTGCAATGAAAAAACACAAAAGAGAATGAAAACAAAAATCAAATATTTGATCATTTCACACAAAACTCCAAAAATGGGCCAGACAAAAGTATTGCCACCCTCAGCCTATTACTTGGTAGCACAACCTTTAGCCAAAATAACTGCAAACAACCGCGTCCGGTAACCATCAATGAGTTTCTTACAATGCTCTTGTGTAATTTTAGACCATTCTTCTGTGGCAAACTGCTCCAGGTCCCTGAGATGTGAAGGGTGCCTTCTGCAAACGGCCATTTTGAGATCTCTCCACAGGTGTTCTATGGGATTCAGGTCTGGACTCATTGCTGCCACTTTAGAAGTCTCCAGTGCTTTCTCTCAAACCATTTTCTAGTGCTTTTTTGAAGTGTGTTTTGGGTCATTGTCCTGCTGGAAGACCCCATGACCTCTGAGGGAGACCCAGCTTTCTCACACTGGGCCCTACATTATGCTGCAAAATTCGTTGGTAGTCTTCAGACTTCATAATGCCATGCACACGGTCAAGCAGTCCAGTGCCAGAGGCAGCAAAGCAACCCCAAAACATCAGGGAACCTCCGCCATGTTTGACCGTAGGGGCCGTGTTCTTTTCTTTGAATGCCTGTTTTTATTCCTGTAAACTCTATGTTGATGCATTTTCCCAAAAAGCTCTACTTTTGTCTCATCTGACCAGAGAACGTTCTTCCAAATTTAGGCTTTCTCAGGTAAGTTTGGGCAAACTCCAGCCTGGCTTTTTTATGTCTCGGGTAAGAAGTGGGGTCTTCCTAAGTATCCTACCATACAGTCCCTTTTCATTCAGACGCCGACGGATAGTACGGGTTGACACTGTTGTACCCTCGGACTGCAGGGCAGCTTGAACTTTTTTGGATGTTAGTCGGGGTTCTTTATCCACCATCCGCACAATCTTGCATTGAAATCTCTCGTCAATTTTTCTTTTGTGTCCACATCTAGGGAGGTTAGCCACAGGGCCATGGGCTTTACACTTCTGGATGACACTGCGCACGGTAGACACAGGAACATTCAGGTCTTTGGAGATGGACTTGTAGCCTTGAGATTGCTCAGGCTTCCTCACAATTTGGATTCTCAAGTCCTCAGACAGTTCTTTGGTCTTCTTTCTTTTCTCCATGCTCAATGTGGTCACACAAGGACACAGGACAGAGGTTGAGTCAACTTTAATCCATGTCAACTGGCTGCAAGTGGGATTTAGTTATTGCCATCACCTGTTAGGTGCCACAGGTAAGTTACAGGTGCTGTTAATTACACAAATTAGAGAAGCATCACATGATTTTTCAAACAGTGCCAATACTTTTGACCACCCCCTTTTTTATGTTTGGTGTGGAATTATATCCAATTTGGCTTTATGACAATTCTTTTTGTGGTTTTCCATTAAAGACAAATTAAATGAAGAATTTGTGATTGCAATAATTTTCAGGAAGAAACTGAGTATTATCTGACAGAATTGCAGGGGTGCCAATACTTTTGGCCACCACTGTAACTTGAGGGACCACTATACTTATAAAAGGTCTTTCAAATGGAGATCACTAAACTTGCCCAACAATAACACATAACTATTTGAAATGTATCCTCACTTCAGTCCATCAAATTGCTTTTCTTTAGGGTCTTAAGTAGAATGAAACACTATAAAACTGTTGTTTTTACATGTCATATACAGTAGTTCATTTTAATTTTCTTGTCTCCCCAACAATGCTTCTCATATAGTCTATTAGTACTACTGAAAATTGCTGGAGTTTGATTATTTCATTGTTTATTAAACTTGCAATCAATTGTCAAATTCATTGATTTGCATTAAAATCCACCATGCAATGATCACCTCAACAGGTTTTTCTCTCATTTATGGCTTCTTCTGATAACCGAAATCCAAGGCATACATGCTGTCCACTGTCCTTTCCCTCTATATATCTAATTTATGACATCAGATGCTACAAGTTCTATGGTCCCACTTTTATATAGCTATTGCTCTATCACTCTTTGTCTCACCCATATACCCTAATTGATTGTAAACTCTTATTAGGCCTCGTTCACACGGCTTATTTCGGATGGATTTGCCGACGGATTGACGATCGTCAATCCGCCGGCAAATCCGTCCAAAATAAGTCACAGCCTATTTTCTATTGATTGCAATAGAAAATACGGCTCGTCGTTCACACGACGCAAAATTCCGTTCCGGATTGCCACCGCGGATTGACGACGGCAATCCGGACGGAAAAACAATTGACATGTCAATTATTTCCGGACGGATTCACCATCTACAATGATTGTAGATGGTGAATCCGTCGGGAAATCAGTTACAAATACGTGCCACACTTAGTGGCACTTATGTGCAACTGATTTTCAACTGATTTCAGAACCGTATTTACATCGGAAATCCGTTGTAAATACGTTCTGAAATAAGCCGAGTGAACGAGGCCTTAGGAGCAGGGCCCTCACACCTCGCACCTGATTTGTAAGTAACTTTTTTATCATGTAATGTCTGGTTTGTCTATACTTATACCCTCTAAATTGTAAAGTGCTGTGGAATATGTTGGCGCTATATAAAGATTATTATTATTATTATTGTACAATGGGAAGCCTGAAATAAATTACTTGTTGGTCTGATCCAAATGTAACTCCTTAGCCTGCTGCAAATACACTTAAAATCATAATGATCCATAATCTTAGAAATGCCCTAGGTAGACCTTAGGTATTAATATTATATGTTTTCATACTTCAATCTTTGCTGAAACCTATACTTCAACAACATAACTCAGATGAACCCCATTTCACGCAACCATAACTGAAACAAAACTGCCCAATATGATATCTGATCAACACAGCATTCATTTGTTTTGTAAAATAATTTTGTATTTCTATCACCTTTTGTAAAATTTGGATAATAGAAAGATGTAAGAACTGTAAAATTTTAGAAAGTGATAATCTTCCAAATGTAATGATGTTTAATATGGCAGGACACAGCTTGGCACTCTTAATGATTTAGAGATAATCTGCACAGAGGAGTGGACCAAAATTCCTCCTGGCATGTGCGCAAACCTCATCATCAACTACAAAAAACGTCTGACTGCTGTGCTTGCCAACAAGGGTTTTGCCACCAAGTATTAAGTCTTGTTTGCCAGAGAGATCAAATACTTATTTCTCACTGCAAAATGCTAATAAATTTATACAATGTGATTTTCTGGATTTTATCTTGGATATTCTGTCTCTCAATGTTAAAATTAACCTACTCTTAAAATTATAGACTGTTCATGTCTTTGTCAGTGGGCAAACTTACAAAATCAGCAAGGGATCAAATAATTACTTCCTTCACTGTATATGTTTAAAAATAATTATCTGGTGAAAATACCCCTTTAAAAACCTGCTTTAATTAACACCACCAAGACTGGGTCAAGACACATTACGTATATAAAACTTCCCAGTCATTCTCTAAATAGGGATAAAAATAATATTAATAATAATAATAATTTTAAACCGAGTTCTTGTTCACACAGGTAACCAAATCCCCTATTAGAAGAACCTCAGTTCTCCAAAAGGTAGGATGATGACAGTAAAAACAGTGTACAGTCTTTGCATGTAGAGATAAAGCCATGTTTTAGACTAATACGGTATGAATATATATATGGATTACCTCTCATCAGAGCCACAGGCTCTTCTGTTTTTGGCTTCAGAAGGTTGACTCCTATTACCATGGCTAGATTATCCACACTCATCTTATTTACACTGGCGTTTTTCTGTACTTCATAGAGAAATCTATAGTAACAAATAGAAAAATGTATCCCATCATAAATGTCTTATATAGCTTATATAGCGTATACCTGTGTGCGGGGATAATATGTACAGAGATATGGCTGAATGGAGGTCCACAGGCTAAACGGGGCTCATCATCTACTATGTGTAAATTACAATACTTCTATAGACAGAATGCTCGTTTGGGTCCTTTAGGACCTAGGGTGCAAACATAACCTGTGCAGCCCCTATAATCACAATCCTGATATTATGTGTCAGGGCTTAATTTGATTTTGAATAAATTATAAAACAGATATGGTGTAAACAATTCAATGAACACTAGATCATTGGCAGAAATCATGAAAATTCACAACGTCTGTCAAGAAATACAGTATGTCATGTTCATGGCTTTTTGAAGTGGAATTCCAAAATCCTCCCTTTTGATGATAAATGATCTGATTATACATGTGGCAACCTGATAATTTTCTGTTTTTCTTTGTTTTGACCTCCTAAAGGGCTTCTTTGACAAAAGTTGAGTCAAATGGTAGTGAAATAGTGCACCCATGCATGCATGTATTATACTTTGTAGTCAATGTGCAGTTATCAAAATTAGGTAAATTACTAAAATAATAGTTTATATGTTGAACCTTGTGACTGAACAGCGTATAATCTCTAAATCCCAAATAACCATAAGAGAACCTCACTGGCGTTTGATCAAAAATCTTCATATATATAGAGAATCGTCATCAGAACTATTTCTTTAGACATAACATTATGGACAATGTGTTTTGTGTATTGATACACTTCATCAAATCACTAAATAACATGTTTTCTAAACCAAAGGTACAAGATGTTTTATATGTTAAATGTAAAACATCAAATGGCACCTGGAGTTCAGAGCCTCATTACTACATGTTTTAAGGCGCTTTCCCAAATGACACCTCGGTGTCAAACTTAAGCTGGTTACAAACAGTAGATCAAACAAGACAACCTTTTTTTGGTAATAATCCAAAAATAATTACAATAATGCATTCCGCCCATGCACACAGAATGTCTTCAGTCAGAGCAGAGTTTAGCTGGGACTTTCATTCCCTGAAGGTATGGAGACCTGAGAGAGTACCAAGCGAGGTGAGATGTTGAGTGTAGGTTCCCATCTGAACTGAGGTCACCTTGTTGTGGTGGATGGGCATTCGCAGTTGTCATTAAAAATGTGCACTAAGAACCTCAAATTTTCATGTTTCCAAAAAGTAGCATTTTAAAATAGTTTGACTGTCTCTTAGCGTTTGTAGAGTGCTGCTGGTATGTTGTTGTAACATTTTTTTGGTAGGGTCATCTATTTAATGTATAAGTGGGCTGCCAAACTTTATCCTGATATCTGCCTTCAGTGACTCTCGGTAAAGAAGTATAAGACATGTTGGAATTCATGGCCAGGCTGGCCAACCAGAGTAGAGATGGCCAAATATTTTACAACCCCAGTTCCAAAAAAGTTGGGTGTTGTTTAAAATGTAAAAAAAAAAATAGATTTGCAATGATTGGAAATCTCTTCTAGCCATACTTATTTGCAGTAGAGCATAGAACATGCACAATCTTCCGCCCAGTTTTCAGGCAGAAGATGTGCAATTCTATGGTTATGGGGGATGGGTGAATCCGCAAACCGCGGACAGAACTGTTCGCCAAAACCATCCAAAAGACGATAAAATACTGGTCAGATGCTAAAACAGAATACGACTGTTATTTTGTCACTGCCGTATGGACGCACCCTAACGGTACATATTATGATCAAAAGACTCCGAGAATCGGAAGAAATCCATGTGCACAAGGGACAAGGCCGATGGTCAATATTGGATGCTTGTGAGTAACAGGCCCTCAGTTGGCACTGCATTAAAAACAGGCATGATTTTGTCATGAATATCATAGTTTGGGCTCAGGAATACTTTCAGAAATCATTGTCTGTGGACACAGTTTACCATACAATATACGATAAGATTGAGAAAAATGGAAAACTGTTTTGTGGTCAGATAAATCAAAAATTTAGGGCGACATGTATGAATTCGACTATGTACTTTTTTTTAACTTGGCGCCGGCACTCCAGTTCTAAATAGATATAGAAGAGTGTAGAATACGACAGTATGAAGATTTTTGGCGCATTACATAGAGCTTAGTGCGCCAAGTTTGGCGCATTACATTCTATGACCATACAAAGTTTGGCGCAATAAGCTCTATGTAATGCGCCAAAAATCTGTCGTAATATACACTCTTCTATATCTATCTAGAACTGTGGTGTTGGCGGCAAGTAAAAAAAATGTATGCATTCGAATTCATATATGTTGCCCTCTTAATATTTCAATGCTCAGATTCTGAGATTCTGAGAGTGTAGAATACGACAGATTTTTGGCGCACTACATAGAGCTTAATGCGCCAAGTTTGGCGCATTACACTCTTTGCCCATACAAAGTTTGGCGCATTAAGCTCTATGTAACGTGCCAAAAATCTTCATACTGTCGTACTCTACACTCTTCTATATCTATTTAGAACTGGAATGCCGGCGCCAAGTTAAAAAAAAAGTACGCAGTCGAATTCATACATGTCGCCCTTAAATTCTTTATGGAAACCATGGACGCCATCTCCTGTGGTCACCTGTTAGGGCACAACTCAAAAGTCTGCATCTCTGATGGTGTGGGGGGTGCACTTGTGCCTATAGCATGGGCAGTTCACACATCTCGAAAGGCACTAACAATGCTGAGCAGTTAACCTGTGCTCCGCTTAGAGCCATCCTTTAAACTTCTGATAGTCACCTCAGAATGGGACCAAGAATATCTAAGAAGACCCCGGGGTCTCAGCAGACGCCCCAGCTAACTTATACGCTGATTTCTAATTATTTTGCGCCTTTGGCAGGCCTTATATCTGAGCTGCTGAGCCCCTCACCTTCTCAGGCGCCATCTTCCCCGCACAGTGACATGGGACATTCTGCCTCTGCAGCTTTGGAAACCCTGCAGACCTCGGAGCAGGTATGGGGAAGATGGATAGCGCGCCAGCAATCCCCGAAGCCTGTGAGTATGCCGCGGCGGGCTGCGGTGAAGAGAGGCGGTGCGGATGCTGCCCGGACACCACGAGCGCGCCCGCCATCTCCCCAATCGGCGCAGCGGCGAAGTCTGGGAGATGTAGTGAGGCAGCTTCACACCATAGAGCCTCGCCCGACAGCCGCAGCAGTGCCGGTGGGGACACCACAGAGACAGCAGGTACGGCAGGGATCACGAAAAAGACTGCGCACTACGCCTGCAGCGGGACCCCCACTCGTCCTGCCAGACTCAGCAGTTCCTGCCCAGGGAAGCCCTCAGCGGCAAGCATCCCACACGGACCTTGCATGTCAGAGGCAGGGTACACCATCCTCCTCTACCTCAGCTACTATTCGGAGCACTACAGTTGCTCAGAGGCTTCCTGACTGTGTTGGACCGCAAGGCCTCTTGAGCGGTACATCACACGACCAGCAAGCAGGCAGGCCCCAAACCTGGGGTCCCTGCTCTCCCTTAAGGGATCGTGCCTTCCCTCCTCCACTGCACCAAGCCGCCATTCATTCCAGCTCTGCTCGTGGGGATTCTCCAGGACGCACCATGGAGTCAGTGGTGGACCCCCAGGAAGGCTCAAATATCAGCCTACATGGTATTGGCTCCATGGCCTCTGCAGTATCACCAGCTAGAACCATTTCCCCGATGGAGGACTGGCCTGAGCTCTGTGCTGCTGACCCGACCTCATACCTGGGATCACAGCCATTGGCTTCGGACACCAATTCTGCTGGCAGAAATATCCAGCTTGCTTCACCTATGATTCCTAAAGAGATTGCCTTAAAGGCTCTGCAAGGTCACCTGGAGTTGCAGGCTCTTTTATCGCTACTACCAACAAAGAGCGACTTGGCTGCTTTATCTACAGATCTAAAGGTGGCTTGGCAGAAAGATCTCCATGCCGTTAAGACAGATGTTTACGCTATTCAGCAACGTGTACAAAGTTTGGAAAAGTTTCAGGAATCGGTACAGAGTACTCTGACTGATATGCGGGCTACCCTTGCTGAACACTCTACAACGCATCAACGCACGCCTCGCTGACCAGCTTGACGACCTTGAAAATAGGAATAGACGGAATAATGTCAGGATCCGTGGGTTGCCAGAATCGATCAGAACACAGGATCTAGCGATGGCCCAAGCTTTTCAATTTGCTACTTAATAAACCAGAGGACAATCATATTGAGCTTGATCGAGCCCACCGTGCTCTGCGTCCCCAGTCCCAGGACCCGTGATCTGTCGTGTACATTATTACTCCGTGAAAGAAGAGATTATGAAATGTGCTAGAATCTCCTCAGAACTTCGGTTTGAGGGCGCTACTATTTCCATCTTTCCGGACCTCTCCAGATGCATCTTGAGATTAAGAGCTGCCCTTAAACCGCTTCTCTCAATCCTGCAACAACGAAACATCCCATACTGCTGGGGCTACCCATTTGCGCTCCAGGTCAGGAATGGAGAGTAGCTGGTGACTCTTCGCACACTGACGGATCTCCCTTTCTTCTTGTCGGCCTTGAATCTTCCGACTGTGGACTTGCCAGACTGGGAATCCGCCACAGTGGCCTTACCTGATCAGCGACACCAGCCAGCAAGATCTATCCCTAAGAGACATGGATCTTCTGGAGTGCCCAAGCCACAGTGACTCCAGAGATACTTGATGAGCGTTCCCAATGCAAAGGCTTTCTTTGGGACTCCTCCTGAATGACCCTGTACCTCAACCGACTGGACTTCTGCTAAGTGCCAAATATATATATATTTTTTTTCTTTCTTCTCCTCTTTCTTTTGTATAATGTCTTTATGGATCTCTCTCTCCTGTGGACCCTTGGCGGTAGTTTTGTGCCTGGGCTGGAGGTCTAATGAAAGTACTTGGTCCCTAAGCTTTGTTATAATATGTGGTAATGCGCTATGGCATGAGGGAGAAGTATTTTCTATCTATTTATAATTTTTTTTTCTCTTTTTTCTTCTCTTTCTTTCCCTACCACACTCCCCTCCCCCCCACCCTTTGTTTTTCTTTTCTTTTCTCTCTCTCTCTCCTCCTCTTTCCCTCTTTTTTCCTCTCCCTTCTTTTCTTCTTTTTCCCTCTGGCTTCCCTCCCGCTTCTGTGGATGATGTGTGCCTTTTTTCATGTTAGACTCCTATTGGTTAATGGCTCTTTTGGAGACATGGCCCGGGAATGGTCTTAATATGTACCTTTCCGGTTGCTCCTGATTGAGCCTTCACTGACAGTCACAGTCCCCACACAGGATGGAGGCTAAGCTTTTTGTGCTTAGTCCTTGCAGTTTGTTCTCTGCAAACAATTAATGAGTCTTTGTTTGTTTGTTTTTCTCGGCAAGTTTAGGCCGATGTTTTGTTTCATCCAAATCGTCTGCCATCTTCTCTCTATAATCCTAGTATTGGGGCTTTTGGCCAAGGGCTGCTTGTGGTTCATTGACCATGGATAGTTTCACTATATCCTCCCTTAACGTTAAGGGTTTCAACATCCCGGAGAGGAGATTGTGCATCTTTTACAACATGCATAAGCATAGGTCACACATTTATGTGTGCAGGAGACGCATCTCCTTAAAGATCACGCATTTGTCATACGTGACAGGTATTATCCCTCCTGGTGTCATTCCAGTAATCCTTTAGCTAAGACTAAGGGGGTCGCGATATTTTTCCACAGGTCTCTTCCGCACGAAATCTTTGAGGTGAAAACGGATGCAGAGGCGCGATTTCTTTTTGTAAGCTGCAGCATACGGGGCACCCCGTACACTATTGCTAATATCTATGCTCCCAATCATGGCCAGGTCTCCTTCCAGGCCCAAGTCCAGGATGAGTTAAATGCTTTCTCCCAGTGTTCTATAGTCCTCTGTTGTGATTTCAATCTAGCACTACAACCTGCAACTGACACCTCCTCGGGGATGTCCTCTCTCTCTTTCGCCAAATTAAATAAAATCAGGCGACTGCTTCGGGATATGCAACTGTGTGATGTCTGGCGCATCCTGAACCCCACGGCTCGTGACTATACTTTCTACTCACACCCGCATAATGTCTGCAGTCGGCTCGACTATATCTTTAGTCAGCACTCCCTGTTGACGAGGGTGGTCAAAGCCGAAATTGGCAACATCCTTCTTTCTGGTCATGCCCCAATACATTGCACCCTTGCATTGCCCGCTGAGAGACACAGTCCCTTCATGTGGAAGCTTAATGAATCATTGCTGGAAGACACGGTGTGTTTAGCTGATGTCATACAAACTAATAGGCATTTTTTAAATGACCATGCCACTGATCCCACGTCTCCTCATATGAAATGGGAATCCCTTAAATGCGTCCTGCGGAGGGTTCTCATTAAACATGGGTCCCGTTTAAAAAGAGAGGCTGCAGGGAAATTAGAGGCCCTTTTGTCTAGGTTGGGAACCTTGGAGGCGGTTCATAAGAGCTCGGGCAGGGAGGAGGATCTCAGACTCCTGCTGCAGACACGTCATGATATCCTCGGGCTTCTTGACCGTAAACATAAGAGGTACAAGCAGATTTGTACTAATATCTTTAATCAATGGAGCAATAAACCGGGCAGGATGTTGGCGCGAGTTCTAAGGGATAAACGAGCTTCGCTGTTTGTCCCGGCAGTGAAATCTGCCTCAGGTGTAACTGTGCATAAGACACCTGATATTCTGGAGTATTTTCGCTTGTTTTATCAAAAGCTTTATAACCTCCTCAAATCTTGTATATCAGAGAATGATAGGTCTAGATTGTTGGATTTTTTCTCGGCCTTGGCGCTCCCCAGGGTTTCTACCGACAGACTTAGTGCTCTGGAGAGACCTTTTTTGGCGGAAGAACTTTAGGCTGCTATTACCAGCTTACCAGCTGGGAAAAGCCCTGGTCCCAACGGGTATACTGCTAAATTTTTCAAAGTATTAGTAGATTAGCTTGCAGACCCGCTTTTGGCCTCGTTTAACTCGGCTTCTTCCTCTTGCCCCTTCTCGCAGGCCTTCTTAGGTGCTTATATTTCGGTGATCCCGAAGGAGGGTAAGGATCCTCTTCTCTGTTCCAGCTATAGGCCTATTTCCCTCCTTAATACCGATACAAAACTCTTTGCTAAGTTAATTGCGACCAGATTGAATGAGATGTTGGGAAACTGTGTTCATCAGGATCAGGTGGGATTTGTCCCTACTAGGGAGGCCAGGGACAATACTGTAAAGACCTTTTCGCTCATTCATCGGGCCGGGACGTGCGGGGTGCCCCTTGTGCTGCTATCTTTAGATGCTGAAAAAGCATTTGATCGAGTGGACTGGGACTTCCTTATAGCTGTCCAGCAGGGGCTGGGTATTGGACCAGTGATGCTACAGCGCAGAATGGCGCTTTATTCGCACCCTCATGCTCAAATTCATGTCAACGGCTCCCTATCAGCGGCCCTCGACATTGGCACCAGACAGGGATGCCATTTCTCCCATTCTGTACGTCTTCATGATGGAGCATCTTCTACAGACCATACGGAATAACCCTTTGACTGTAAAAATGTGCAGCACAAGTGCTCTGCTTTCACGGATGACCTTTTGCTTGATCTCACCCAGCCTGCTACCTCCTTGCCGGTCTTAATGAAGGTCTTGGAGGCTTTTGGAGCTTTGAGTAATTTTAAAATTAATCTTCAAAAAAGTGTGGCATTAGGTGTTAATCACGAGCGTAGGGAGATGGATCCGTTGAAACAATCCTTCCCCTATACATGGGCGCAAAAATCCTTCAAATACTTGGGAGTTCTTATTCCAGCGGACTTACGGCACACTTTTGAGTTGAACTTTGCTCCTATATTGGCCACCCTCTCTTCTGATTTATCGCGCTGGGACAGGCGAGATTTCTCATGGATAGGCCGTATCAATATAGTTAAGATGAATATTCTTCCGCACCTTTTGTATCTGTTCCAGACGATTCCTCTTCTCCTCCATGTGTCCTTTTTTAAAACACTCCATAAAAACATCAGCTCATTCATTTGGGCCTGTAAAAAGCCCAGGATAGCAAAAAGCACGATCATCAGGAAAAGGGAGGAGGAAGGCCTGTCCCTGCCAGATATAAGGGCTTAATACCTGGCTGCATCCATGGTTAGAATAGTGGACTGGCTTCATCACAGACAATCCAAAATCTGGGTTTCCCAGGAGGCTTCGTTATGTGAAGTACCACTGACGGCGCTGCCATGGATGACGGTTGAATTTTTGTCCGAGTCCAGATTTGTATCCCTCCTGTGGGTCTCGCAAGTTACGCTCATTTGGAGGGCGTATGGTAAGCACTCGGGCCTAGTCTCATTGTGCAGGGACTCACCAGTTCCCCCCCCCTCCCTCCATCAGCTGGCTGGGGAACGGGAATTGCAAATGCCCATTTCAGAAGAGGACTGGGCGAAATCCTAAACGTTAGCATTTAAGTCATTAATATCTTGCCGTCTCCACGAGGTAAATTTCAAAATCATTTCCCGCTGGTACAGAGTCCCTACTTTGCTGCACCGATTCTATCCTACTGTATCTCCAGGCTGCTGGAGATGCGGTCGAGCCGACGGGAGCAAGGAACATGTGTGGTGGAGTTGCCCGGTCATTTCCCCTTTCTGGGAAAAAGCCATCTCTATAATAAAGGCCGTAACTGGTACACAGCTCCAGAATGAACCGGTGGTCTTACTTCTATCTATGATCCCATCGGCGATCTCGGCCCTGAAAGGGAATATTATTATTTTTATGTTGGTAGCGGCTAGAGCCTTAATCCCGAGGCTCTGGAGGTCCGCGACTCCTCCCTCCTTATCAGACTGGTTCAAGGAGATCCTCTTTCTCCAACGCATGGAAGAGTTGAGACTAGATAGTACTGACGGGAGGGTGAGATATGGCCGAGTGTGGGGATCGTGGATTGCTTTCCCCACCTCCCAGGTATTTACCTCCTGTGTGTAGGCCTTTTGACTGTTGCTGGGGTGCGTGGCTCCTCTCCAGAATAACGTGTTTCTAGCTAGCCCCTCTTCCTCATTTGCGTCAATTGAGATTTATCTATAGGAAGCAGACGCCACTTGGTTTCTTTGAGTCATCTTTGTGTACAGACGACGGATTACTTTTGTTTTTTGTTTCCTTTTTTATTTTGTTCAAGGTTTCTTCTTTTTTTTTTAATTTACTTCTCTTTTTGCAATAATTTCACAGTCAGGCAGTTTTTGTATAGCTAGTATGTCTGCCGCCTTGGTATTCATGTCCACTTCTCATTGTATCCTTTGAAGCTATACACTGACTGCTACAGTTGCATGTTGCACTTTTCTTTAATTTGTAGTCACGCTCAATGTGTCTGATTGCTCTGTCCCAACTTTTTTGAGATGCGTTGTTGTCATCACTTTTTAGATAAGTTCTTTTTTTCACATGAAATGGAAAGATGTCTAACTTTCAACATCTGATATATGTTTTATGTTCTGTTGTCAATAAAATACGGCTATAAGAGATCTCCAAATCATTGCATGCTTGGTTTATCTGTACATCTTACACCGCGTTCTTAATATTTTGGAATTGGAATTGTAGATAGCTGTTGGACAAATACTTAGTTAACAGCTCTCTCTCCCAATTCGTCCATATACATGCACGCTTGTCCAAGTATGCATGTATGCTAAATAGGGAGAGAGGAGAAAATCACTACCAATCTGCAGGCCACCAAACATGTTAGATGGTTGGGCAGTCTCACTCAAATAGGTAGGTTGGGCTGACGTATCTAATGTGTATTACCAGCTTAAAGGGGTTGTACGATAATTAAGGTTGCACACAAAACATTAGATATTATTTTGTTGAGTTAAATAAAGTTACATCTGCTTTTGCCCTTGCCCCAACGTCCCACTCCCCTACTCTTCATTTCATCAGCATTTCTGGTTAGTAGGTTAGTTGGTCAAATGGCTATTCCCCACCTTACTTCTAAGCCGCACTCGAGTGGCAATTAGCAGCTGTCTGCAGGCTGTCAGTAGTACAAACTGAGCATGTTCGATCAGATAAGAGAGAAAGGATCAGATGGCCGTAACTACTAGCAACAAGGGATATTAAACAGGCTATGTAGGTAGGAATCTTATATAAACATTGTTATATTTTTGATAAGTACATTTATTTGTAGTTTGCTATTTTGGCAATATCTATTCAATGGGATATAATTTCTATTGTGGTACAACCCTTTTAATAGAGAATCCTTTTGTAAGCCTGTGCTCTCATACAATTATGGACCCTTTATACAACTGGACCCTAGTTACTTTGTGTGTTTACATTTAGTCATATATCACTAGAGTGTAAAGGTTTGAGTTCACATAGAGGGTGGATCCCTAATAAAATGCAAGATAAAGGGTGTGTTTTCCATGTGAAGTAGGGGTAAGGAATCAAGCAAATCAATGGATGCTAAATCATGGGGGCATATGGTTGTTTTGTAACATAGTGGGTGTATATATAGAGATGATTGTGTAACCTCAAAAATGTACACACACAAGGTGTTGAGCAACAATCTGTATGCAAAAGATGTAATCTAAATAACATTAGCTGTGGATGTCGCGTAGGCTAATTACAGCTCTGAAGATAAGGCTTTACCTGCAAATAAAGCTGAGGAGATTGTAATTCTCTCTGGGAAGAAGTTTTATCTGCTTCATGAGTTGCTCATGGCCCTGTAAATATAACCAGCAAATATTATTAAACATCTTGTATCTAAAATGTTCACTATATACATAATTAATTGTATCTAGAATATAGAAAAAACAGGAGGAGAATATTCAGTACTAAGTGTCATACATCAACATTTAAAGGGGTTATATCGCTACAAAGATCATGTCTCTGATGATGGGGACAGTAAAAATAAGCACTTTTGTAAATGGTTTGCTTTACCTAAGTCACTTAGTATAGTAGATATGAGCTAAACTTTGCATCTATAGCTATTTCTGCAGCTGCTGTCGGGACATGCCCCCTTTTCTGTGATTGACTGGCTGACATTTCATTCAACCTATTGGGAGACGCCCCGGGATGGGAAACGCCCCCAGGCACACCTCCCGCGCTGTGATTGGCTGCCTGCAAACTATGTTTACTCCCCTCTGAGCTGTGAGAATCCAGCTGCCTGAGATGATTGTGTGTGTAAGAGAGAAGCTGGGACAGCCCTATGTGCTGGCTCTCCAGTGATAGTTCTATGTACTGAGTAACTTCACTCTATCCTCATATAACACAGTCTTATACCCTGTGCTCCCCCCATTTAACAGTCTTATACAGACAGTCTGCTCTACCTCCTGCCTGATAACAGAGGGCGGAGGGAGGATGGCAGACAGCATTTCTCACACTTGCTTCATCAGTTCAGGCTGTGTGTATAACAGCAATTACACCAATGAAGGTAGTGGTTAAACAGCTGGCAGCCTGGACTGAGAACTCCCCACCATGAAGCATGAGAACTCTGAACCAAAGCTGAAACTGCAGCCAGAAGAAAAAACTACAGCAAAGCATAGCAGGAGGCTGCAAAGCTGTTTCCCCCAATTTCCCCCTCCACACAGAATTATGATGTCCAGTTTTTCAGTGGGGGGAGACTCCCCCCTGGGAGGAGAACACACCTACTGAGAGGAAAAACTCACCTTGTATTTGAAACGGAAAACTTTTTATACATTTGAGCTGGGTTTTCTAAACCCGAATAAAAAATTTTTGCTGCATAACCAATAGTGTAATTCAAAGAAGTCTTTCAACAAAATTTCTGATCATAGTTTCTGTATTGACAGAGACACAAAAGGGTTGTAACCTAGATACGCTTGCCCCAAGTTTTTTAATACGTATCTTACAAAAATGGTACTCCCCAATTTTTTTTTTAAATATTGTATTTTATCTTTTTAGGGTAAAACTGAAATAAAAGATTTTATTTTTTACAAAAAAGTAGCAGTGTAAGCTTGTAGAGGTCTGGCTTAACCCCTGATTAAGCCGTTACTGGTGAAACTGTTGGGGAGGGCAGGATGACATTTTTAATTTGTGATTTTCTACCTCTTTTCATGTTTTTACCTCGCAGAGGGGGTTTTACAAAGGAAAAACCCTTATATGCTTTATGCCCACGATTAGGGTGTTTCCCCAAGTAAGAGTTTTTGGATTCCTTTTTGCAGTTTTGCAAATCACTGTAATTTGTTTCTTGCGATATAATAGGTGGGGGTTCCACCAATTTGATAATCGAAAAAGGGGTTATTCTTTCCCCCAATTAAAAGGGGGGACATCTATTTAGACAAATTTTAGAGGTTTTTTAAAAAAAAGTGTTATAGAGGTTTTTTTTACATAAAAAAAGTTAAGTTTTTTGTGCTTTATTGAAGGAACTGAAAATGTTGGCCAAAAAAATTAAAATTTTTGTTATTTTAAAAGTCACTCTTTGTTTCTTCTTTCTTAAACCAAAATTTTTAGACTACATATCCCTTCAGGTTTTGTCCCATGAAAAAAATTTTAATACCCAAAAGTTACAAAAAAAGAGAGGGGTTGCAAATCCCCTTTTTGAGCAACTTCTTTTTTTTTAAAGTTGACTCGGACCCCTTTTTGGATTGGATGTGGAAACCTCTGGCTTTGGTTTAGCAGCTATTAAACTACAGTGGGAACCTTAACCCAAATGTGGTTTTTTAGGCACAAAATAGAGAAAAAAAAAATAAAAACTGTGGGCTGCAGTTTGCTAAGGCCTTGGCACCTAAGAGGGAAATGTAACGTGCTGTGGGAAAGGATGTAAAACCAGGGAATTCCCGAGACAGACACCCCCTCTCTACGAGAGCCAAATAAGGAAAAAAAGGGGGAGTGTGGGGCCCATTTGGGAAAATGTAAAGGGTAAAAAGCCAGAGAGAGAATATGTTCTTGAGAACTCCAGGGAAACAAAGGGGTGAAAAATGGTTAAAATTTTTGGGGGTAAAAGAAAAAAGACAAGGTTTTTTCAGGCGTTTTTGGCACAAGAGCCTTAGACTGTTGTCTGATAAACCCACCAAAATCCCCAGCAAAGTTTTTTTACTAAGTTTGGTTCCTCCTAGTGAGAACCACCAAGCTATTCAAACTTGCATATGTTACCTCTCCCTTCCAAGCATAATTGCCTCTAGCAAGTAAAGTGTTCCTGAGTTCAGCAGAACAATGGACTGTGTGTGCATTTCCTGCTGTGCCATCCTTCACAAATAAACACCACCAGGTCTCTGATTTCCCAAATAATATTTTGGGGATTAACTGCACCCCATTAGTTCTACCCCTTTTTCAAATTTGCTCAAATTAGCCCCTACCCAATAAATGGTATCAACTGCAAGGGTACCTTAATTTCTGCAAGCATCATAGCATTCATAAAATTGTAGGGGAGAGTGTAAAGTCCACCGTAAAGTTTCGATTGTGCATCCACCTAACTCTCCTTTCGGGGGAAGCCTTATGTTGCATTTTACCATAGGGTTCAATGTCCTCATGGTGACAATGCAAAAAATTTCTCAAGAGCTATCTCACATATCTTAAAAGGAGAGATGACGGAACTTGCTACTACTACAACTGTTCTCGATTCATTTCAGTGGGGGTTCTGAAAACAGCCAATCAATAAGTAATAATTGTGATATGAGACTGCCCTTTTAAGCTACATGTAACATAAAATTAGCATAAAACAAAGACAACAAAATTATTTTCACATAATGAGTCCAGTTAAAATATTCTGTTTAAGAAACCACTCCAGTGACATCTCCTGGCTGGCTTACAATTGTTATCCCTAGCAGTTGCCATTTAGCCAGTACTATAATTTGGATATCACTTACCTTCTGCTCATCAATGCTCATGGTATTTTCACATGCTAAACAATCTTCATACTGAGACCATGGAAAGACAGGTTCAGGCAGTTCCCGTAAGTACAGTTTAAACAAAGAAGCCACAGTATGGACATCAGTGTCCCCGAAAAAAAATGGAAAATGTGTGCAAACAAAAAGACAATAGATAGAAGGGAATTTTTCATTGATGTTAGTACTTTACTGGAGTTTTTACATGATCTGGGTCATGAAGGTTTCTGTTACTGCAAATAGTATTTAGAAGAATTAACTTTCTAAACAACCATTTTACAAACGACAGAATATAGCAGGTACTAGATAGAGAGCAGTGTCAGACTGGGGTGCAAAGGGCCCACCAGTGAAGTTGATTATGGGGGCCCACCCTACAGCTATTGCACATGACGGTATATGCCTCTTATGCTTTGCCTCTCGTTTTTTGTCTCTTTTATTTGTCTTTCTGCCTCTCCAAAGGAGCTATATGCAGTTCTGACATGTTCTGGGGCCCACCAGGAGTTTCTCCTGTTTCCCTGTGGGTCAGTCCAAGCCTAATAGAGAGGGCAATGCTTCCTGGGAAAGAGTATGCAAAATAGTTCTTCTGTAGAAGGAAGAAAACGGTCTCATCAGTGGCACCTATAGGTAACTACCCTTTAAGTCAATGTCTATCACTTTGCCAGTAAATATATGTCCTGCACTGTCAAAATTATTTTTTTAAGTGTCGGTTGTAGACCAACAGTTCAACTATCAATCAAAATATTACAACGGCAAGTTCAGAAAATCATTCAAATTCTTTTGTTATTCAATTTAACAAGAAAAAAAACCTGATGCTTGAACATGGAGAACTTCATATTAGTAATATCATTCTGAAAATCTCAGTCACAGACCTATCTCCACTACCATCATGTGTCATAAGACCTCTTCACAGCCCGAGCTTGTCCATCACTTTAAGAAGCCTTAAATCTCACTTCAGGTATCAACTTATTCAGAGATCACTGTTGCGTGTTGCTCATTGCAGTTCATTGTATCGTTCCCTGCGTGAGATGCCATGGATACTGGCTCCTAAAAAGTACTGAGTCTTTTTCGGATATCCAGCTGGTAGGTTACACTTCAGACACAGGGACACATTTATTATGGCAGTTGCACCAGAATTCTGGTGCAACTTCCACCAAAATACTGGCATACATGTTTTATACCACATTTATTGTGTGTTTTAGACCATTTCTAGACACTTCTGCGCCTCGTCCAATAATAGTGGTGTCATCTCCATAAAAAGGACATGGCTTCATGAGAAGGAGGTGTGATTTAGCCGTGCGTCAAAAAAAGCATCCAAATTTTGGAGCAATTAGTGACATAAAGTCAACTAATAGAAAGTTTAATTTTAGGGTAAACAGTCTAAACCTGAGCCAGATTTATCAACACTATGATAAATACGGTGCATTACAATACTGACTAGTCTACTGTCCAAGTGTTAGACATTAAGGACGACATGTCCCAACACGTCAACGCCAGTTTTCTGGTCTATTTTGCAGCAAAACCACTTTTGACGCCATATTCTTGTTGTAAATGAACTGTCATACACCAAAACTAGGCGCATTATACGCCAGGCATGACACTTTGTAATGTGCCTAAATATAGTACACTATGCGCCCCCGTCGCACAATGCGCCTATTGAGGCACATTACATATGTTATGCGCCTCCATCAGGCAATGCGCCTCAATAGGCGCATTACATATACTACCAATGATTTGCTATGTGCTGCGAGTTGCGCAATGCGCCTTTTGTGATGCGCCTTTTTTTTATTCAACCTAAATCAGTCTCACAGTTTATTTCCATCTGGAGGAAAGAAATTTTGCATAAAGAATATAGAACAATTACAGACAGTTCATACCCGTGTTGTATAACGTACCCACTAAAAGAAGGCCTTTCTCCTGCATCAAATGCTTCCTTCAGTTGCTTCACTAGATTGTCCTGTCCTGGAAGTCGGAAGACTCCTTCTTCATTCAGCCCGTTCTCTAGGATAAAGTCTGCACACTTTTCCATTAATATGGGAACCATGTGCCTTCCAAACTTCTTCTCATACGCAATGGTGTCTGCCAAACGCTGGCCGAATACAGCTGAAAATACAAAGCACAGAAAAAAATCATTATTTGTGACTCTCACATCTCTGGTTAGAAATATTCTTCTGCAAGTGTATAATAACGATGCATGGGCTTCACCTAGTACTGAAGTTACATAAGGCCACATGTATGAAAGCTGTCTAGGTCTAAGACTTTCTTTGTTGCCTATAACAACCAATCAGAGCTCCCCTTTCATTTCATATAGGGCTCTGGAAAAATGAAAGAGGCGCTCTGATTGGTTGCTATGGGCAACAAAGAAAGTCTTAGACCTAGACAGTTTTCATGCATGTCCCACACAGTGTTTTCCAAGACACTAAACTGTAGTCAAAATCATCTATGTTAAGGAGGCGTATAATACATCTACATACTCCTTAATCCTTCTCCCTACGTGGAGGACATCCAATTCTTTGAATCATCAACAAATCTTTTTATTGGGAAGCTGTGAATTTTTTGTTGGGTGCAATGGTCAATCATCCCTGGCAAATGGAGCTGGGAGCTGTGTCCTTGTGTTAAAACCGAGTGCAATAAAGTGGTATAAAAGGACAGATCAAATGAAAATACTTGCAAGTCTCTATTAAACATATGAATCACGCATGTTGTGCAAATTTTTAAAACTAAAGAGGTTTTCTAGAACTGTTATATTGATGGTTGTATTCCAGCACTCTTACCATTATGCTGATTACAGGAGCCATGGCACTCTATAGCCATGTCCTCTTCAATCATCTGATAAGTACCAGTAACCAGACCCCACCAATCTGATATTGATGGCCTTTCATGGGGATAGGTCATTAATATTATTGTCCCTGAAAACCCCTTTAATAACTGCATCCATATTGAGGGAGGAATAAAAAGCCATGTTTTTTCTAAAATGTCTCGAATATTTTAAACAAGCGAATAAACAAACATATGAAAAGCTTAAAACATTGAATTCATCCATTTTACAGACAGAGATAATAAAAAATACAAAGTACAAAATTCTATGGCTGTTATTATACAGATATTATAGGAGCACATGACAGCAATAATACCCACGTATTAAAGGGGTTTTCCACTTTCTAATGTCTTTATTTTTTATCTATATAATCGAAAACCATGCATTTTCTAATGTACATGTATTAAAAAATATAATGTTTTCCAAGTATGGTAGGCCCCTATCTTGACCTTCCAGTCCATAGTAGTTGTTCCCAGAGAGTAACAGTATGGAGTAAACCATCATGTGACCACAACACAGGTCATGTGACCTCTGGTATCCAGGTAACAGAAGATAATTGAGAAGCAGAACTTCTCCAGTATTACTACCTCCAGCAGGGTCTTATCATGTGACCACCACACGGGTCATGTGACCCTGGTATCCAGGTAACAGTAGTGTATGGAGGAGCAGAACTTCTCCAGTATTACTACCTCCAGCTGTGTCTTATCATGTGACCACCACTCAGGTCATGTGACCCCTGGTATCCAGGTAACAGTGGTGTATTGAGGAGGAGAACTTCTCCAGTATTACCACCTCCAGCAGCGTCTTATCATGTGACCACCACACAGGTCATGTGACCCCTGGTATCCAGGTAACAGTGTATGGAGAAGCAGAACTTCTCCAGTATTACTACCTCCAGCAGTGTCTTATCATGTCTGTCTGTAATGACTGATGTGAAGGAGGAACTGGGGATCTTTAAAAGATTTATTGATCTATTAACGGTAGTACTAGTATACTTTAGCAGCAGCTGGGCCCCGCCCCCAAAGTCTTTTGCATCTCCTAGAGTAATGTGGGGCCCACCAGTACTTTAGATACGATCTTTAGCCACATGTCTATTAGATGGGAGCCTCCCGCTCCATCCACATGTAGTCTCCTCGTATCAACTCGAAATTCCCTATAATTAGTGCTTGAGGCTGTAACAACTCAATTTTTTCAGTTTCTTACTGGAAAAGGCACAAACCTTTCTCTTGCTCCTATTTCCTCTCTTTCTTGCTCTCTTTCTCTATCCCTTTCATTTTCTCTATTTCCCCTTCTCTCACTCTCATTTTCTCTCTTTTGCTCTCTCTCCCTCTCATTTTCTCTCTTTTGCTCTCTCTATCACTCTCTCACTTCCTCTCGCCCTCTCTTACGCTCTCACTTTTATTTTCCCTTTCTCTCTCACTCTCTCTCATGATCTCATTTTCTCTCACTTTCCATCTCTCTCTTGTGCTCTCTCTTTCTCGTGCTCTCTCACTCTCTGTTTCTCTCTCTCTTACTCTCTCTGTTTCTCGTGCTCTCTCTCACTCTCTCTGTTTCTCGCGCTCTCTCTCACTCTCTCTTTCTCGCGCTCTCTCTCACTCTCTCTTTCTCGCGCTCTCACTCTCTCGCGCTCTGTCTTTTGTATTACAGGTAACTTTATCAACAACAACGTGACATTACCTGAAAACAGCTGTTTTTGTATTTTTTTAACAGTAAACTTTATTAACAACATGACATCCCCTACAGAGACAGCAGTTACACAAGTAACTACATACCTGAAGAAGCTACTAGAAAAACCATATTAATATTACCTGTTCCACTATTATTCCTAATCAGTTCCCCATGTAACCCTAACTGACTGTCAGGAGGTCACATGACTGACACCATATTTAGTCCTAAGGCTAGATTCACACGGCTTAATTGCGGGACGTAATTATGCCCCGCAATTACACCGTGTGGCCGGGGGCGGGAGCGGGGGGCCGGCACCTCGCCAGCCCATAGACATTCATTACCAGCGGCGCTTATACGCCGCTGGTAATTCACATGTCATTTATCTCCCCCCGCGGCGGATTCGCCGAGCAGGGAGAGGAGATGTAATCCATAGTTCTCCGGCGCGTAATTATGGACTGAAATACGTCCAGTTTTAAGCCGTATGAACATGGCCTTACAGTTGGTCCATGGCAGCCATTACTAGGGACAGGAATATGGGCTATATTATTTATTTTCTAGCTAGAGAATTACTGCATTGGTAAAAAGTCACAGGAGCAGAATTACTATTACATGTATGTTAGAAAATGATTGTATTTATTATGTATAGAAGAGGAAATCCTATCAAAAGTGGAAAGCCCCTTTAAGTGTCCAATCAAATCCTTTATTTTAATGACAACACTGTCATATAAGCAAATACTGTGTCACATAATAGTAAAACCATTTCTCCAGTAATAAGAGCCACAGTTCCTTCATAATAGTCCCATTGCCAATGCAGAAGCACATTTCCACCCATTAGCCACATAATAATAAATACAGCCAAAAATAGGCACCAGATAAACAAAATAGTGCCCACAAAAAGTCATTCTTAAATCATATAGCAGAAAATTCCAGCACCCATATACTGTAATAGCCACCATACACAATGACCACAAAACTACAACACTATCACAGTGCAACCAAATATCACTGCAGTCCCCAACAAATCCTTACCATAAATCAGAATCTTGGAGGCTTAGCTATACTATAATACATTTCGGTCACTGTTGCTTCTTATACACCACAGATGTATCAATAAGCACGACAGTCAGAATCATGTAGGATTTTGATTATCTTATAATGATAATGCTGCACTTGTCTCCTTATCTCACATTCTGTACTACCGTCTCTACAGCATTGTAGCATGGGTAGGTATACAGAAGATACTGTTATCCCATTATAAATTTAAGGAGATGGACAATCTGGCCCATTCTCATAGGCATGACAATATTTCATTACTTATGGAATTTTTGTTTTTTTTAACATTTTATTGGCATTGGATGGGTATAGTACAGACAATGCTACTTTTATTTTGGTTAGCATTTACTACCCGGAAAAACATATGGTCACAGTCAGCTGGGTTCATTGTCAAAACCCCCTTCTCTTTTTCCTGTAACTCAAGTAGGTTCACTATTCGCTGTTCAGTTGGCATGAAAAACATAAAAAATGTGGAACTTTGTATACGTATGACTGTCCCTGGTCTACCAGAACAATACTTTAAAGGGGTTATGTCATGATAGACATTTATCTGCTGGGCTTCCAACCACTGGGACCTCCACAATTGCTAAAAGAGGTGTTAAAAAGTTTATCCGAGTTTTAAAAAAATTTTACAGGGGTTGTCCAGTCAAATTCCCCCACCTGAAGCAATACTGAATGTGGAGAACTACATTCTGGACATCACTGGTGCCGACCATCAGATGCCTAGCAGGGGTCTATTCTAATTAATAGGACACATGTAAAATATTCGCTGGGTGAAGGATGGTAGCCTCTGCAACTGTAATGCCCAATAAGTAGTTTTGTTTTTTAAAGAGATTGTACCATCTTGCATCTTTGGGTCAGATACCAACTTGGAGCTTGCTATCAGCTGACCTCAGAGAATGGAGAGATGGCCGCAAAGGCGCAGTTTTTCCCATTCATATCTATGGGAGTGATGAATACAGTTTAGCAAGTATGGTCAGAATCAGATATATTTGGAACTCCCACAGAAATAAATGAAGAGAACTGCAAAGTCACACTCATCTACAAGCTGTCCTCAGACCAAAAGTTGCAGGATAGGCCAACCGCTTTAATGTCCGATTCTGGTAAAGCAGGGAAGTATGCGCTTGGGCAATGGATCTTAGCTGCCCTGCCAGACACAGTCCATGTCCATGTCTATGAAACAGTAGTCACGTGCTCTCTAATTCCAGATACCTCCTTTAATCAATAAGATATTCAAATAACAATTTAACCAACACATGTCTGGTGCTGTTATATACAAAGATCAATTACCTTAAAAAAGTTATTACCATAAAAAAATGTTATTTTTGTGTCTCACATTCATTAAAACTCATCAGTCTGAGAAATACATGTGCAGACGCATGCCAAACCAAACCATGCCAACCAAAATGTCAAAAATAAAAATTCTAAAATAGAACTAATCAAATTCATCAATGAGAATGCTCATTCTGAACCGTTTGCACACTACATTGCAACTAAGAGACCTTGTATTCAAAAAGGAAGCCGCTGTCTGCTTATACAGAAGCCATTTGGGGTTCTCCACAGGTTACCTGTCCTGCTATCAGCCACATCCTATCTAGAAAGTGAACACTGCAGATAATAATAGTGGATCTATAGTTTAACTATACAATCATATTATCTTCTTCCGACCTTGTATGACTGCACAGTACACCTAGTATGATTAGAGAACATCATTGCTGGTTCAATAGAAGCCATCACTACCTTTGTGTTGCAGCTTAACAGTCCTCCTGTCAGCGAGGCATATCAGTCTCATCTTCAGAGCCGGGATACAGCCGAAATCCCACCCTAATTTCCTATAGCACTGAGACATCCTAAGAGAAGAGGAGACCACTCTCAGCTGCTGTGTGATCCCAGGTGAGTGCAGATGTCAGCCAGAGGCTGCTTTCCTTCTTTCCATCTGTGCTGGGGATATTGGGCTGGGCCTGCTCATACCTGCCTCTCATACAAAAGGCTCCCTTTGTTTTAAAGAAATTTGTATAACCCAGAACTTCTGTCCCCTCCCTGTGAAACCTCACTATTACCTGCTAATTAACTCCTTCTTACTCAGTAGCAGGGACAGTTATATAACATTGTATAATCCACCTAAACAGGGCAAAGTTCATTAAGAAGTTCTATTACATGTATAGTTAGAGCATAGCTTCTTATTAAAGTAGGTCCTATAGATTTATTAGAATCGCACAGAGACTATTGCCTGCAGTAAAGACTATGCCTAGAATAATAATCACAAGTTGTTCTCAAAGTACAGGGCAGTGTACAGCTGAAGCTTCCGTTATGCACATGATGAAATCGTTAGATAAAGTGTAAGTGTTGTTTGAGGTAGTTTTTCAGAATAAACTATTGTGTGTGTATATATGAGTAGCACTATTTATGGACATTTTTCACAAGGTTTCCTCTCTGCAGACTCTGTATCTTATTTTCAGCAGTCCCTGACCTAAGGACTAGCCACTTCTATACATATTATGTCTTCCATATACAGTGGTGGCCAAAAGTATTGGTACCCCTGCAATTCTGTCAGATAATACTCAGTTTCTTCCTGAAAATTATTGCAATCACAAATTCTTTGATATTAATATACTCATTTATTTTGCTTGCAATGAAAAAACACAAACAGAATGAGACAAAAATCAAATCATTGATCATTTCACCCAAAACTTCAAAAATGGGCCGGACAAAAGTATTGGCACCCTCAGCCTAATACTTGGTAGCACAACCTTTAGCCAAAATAACTGCGAACAACCGCTTCCGGTAACCATCAATGAGTTTCTTACAATGCTCTGCTGGAATTTTAGACCATTCTTCTTTGGCAAACTGCGGTGTTCTATGGGATTCAGGTCTGGACTCATTGCTGGCCACTTTAGAAGTCTCCAGTGCTTTCTCTCAAACCCTTTTCTAGTGCTTTTTTGAAGTGTGTTTTGGGTCATTGTCCTGCTGGAAGACCCATGACCTCTGAGGGAGACCCAGCTTTCTCACACTGGGCCCTACATTATGCTGCAAAATTTGTTGGTAGTCTTCAGACTTCATAATGCCATGCACACGGTCAAGCAGTCCAGTGCCAGAGGCAGCAAAGCAACCCCAAAACATCAGGGAACCTCCGCCATGTTTGACTGTAGGGACCGTGTTCTTTTCTTTGAATGCCTCTTTTTTTTTCCTGTAAACTCTATGTTGATGCCTTTTCCCAAAAAGCTCTACTTTTGTCTCATCTGACCAGAGAACATTCTTCCAAAACGTTTTAGGCTCTCTCAGGTAAGTTTTGGCAAACTCCAGCCTGGCTTTTTTATGTCTCGGGGTAAGAAGTGGGGTCTTCCTGGGTATCCTACCATACAGTCCCTTTTCATTCAGACGCCGACGGATAGTATGGGTTGACACTGTTGTACCCTCGGACTGCAGGGCAGCTTGAACTTGTTTGGATGTTAGTCGAGGTTCTTATCCACCATCCACACAATCTTGTGTTGAAATCTCTCGTCAATTTTTCTTTTCCGTCCACATCTAGGAGGTTAGCCACAGTGCCATGGCTTACATCTAGGAGGTTAGCCACAGTGCCATGGGCTTTCATCTAGGGAGGTTAGCCACAGTGCCATGGGCTTTACATCTAGGGAGGTTAGCCACAGTGCCATGGGCTTTACATCTAGGGAGGTTAGCCACAGTGCCATGGGCTTTACATCTAGGGAGGTTAGCCACAGGGCCATGGGCTTTACATCTAGGGAGGTTAGCCACAGGGCCATGGGCTTTACATCTAGGGAGGTTAGCCACAGGGCCATGGGCTTTACATCTAGGGAGGTTAGCCACAGGGCCATGGGCTTTTCCTCGAGGGAGGTCAGCCACAGTGCCATGGGCTTTACACTTCTTGATGACACTATGCACCGTAGACACAGGAACATTCAGGTCTTTGGAGATGGACTTGTAGCCTTGAGATTGCTCAGGCTTCCTCACAATTTGGATTCTCAAGTCCTCAGACAGTTCTTTGGTCTTCTTTCTTTTCTCCATGCTCAATGTGGTACACACAAGGACACAGGGCAGAGGTTGAGTCAACTTTAATCCATGTCAACTGGCTGCAAGTGTGATTTAGTTATTGCCAACACCTGTTAGGTGCCACAGGTAAGTTACAGGTGCTGTTAATTACACAAATTAGAGAAGCATCACATGATTTTTCAAACAGTGCCAATACTTTTGTCCACCCCCTTTTTTTATGTTTGGTGTGGAATTATATCCAATTTGGCTTTATGACAATTATTTTTGGGGTTTTCCATTGAAGACAAAGAATTTGTGATTGCAATCTTTTTCAGGAAGAAACTGAGTATTATCTGACAGAATTGCAGGGGTGCCAATACTTTTGGCCACCACTGTATAAAAAAGGGAATCTACGCTTCTCTAATCCTATTTTTCTGTTGTCCCTGAGCTAGTGGGTGGCGACTAGCTGCTATAATGTCTCCCATACATTACACACTCTGGAAAGAATTGAGGATCCCAAATGGTATGGTGCTGTCAATGAACAAAGAGAGTCGACGCTGGACAGGACTGCAGCAGACAGTGAGGTTGATAATATCACTCATTTATTTCCATACAAAGTGGGAACAACGCATTTTGTCTCCACTGTGTATGGAATTAAAGGAGTGATGCCTTCAACCTTATCTTATCCTGTCTAGCGGCGACTATCTCTGATCATCAGGGCACCACTCTATTTGGGAACCGCAATTCTTTTTCTTCCTGTTTGCATTCACCCTCCCTGTATCAATGGAGTGTGTATTAGAGCAGCTGCAGGACATTGCATACTTTTCACCATGAGAACAATTCCTCTTTGTTTGCACAACACAATAAGGTTGTGCTTTTCCTTACCCATCTTTACTATCATTAACTATTACACTCTCTCTCTCTTATTTTCTCCGTTTGAACAGTGTTTTTTCTACATTACACAACACTACACACACACTCTAGAAGGGATTATGCCTCTTTCTATCTCTAGCTTTCTGTTGTCCTTGAGCTAGTGGGTGGAGACTAGCTGCTATGATGTCTCCCACGCATTATACAACACTATACACACTCAAGAAGGGATTATGCCTCTTTCTATCTCTAGCTTTCTGTTGTCCCTGAGCTAGTGGGTAGAGACTAGCTGCTATGATGTCTCCCACACATTATACAACACTGCACACACGTGAAAAGGGATTCTGCTTCTATCTATTTCTAGCTTTCTGTTGTCCCTGAGCTAGTGGGTGGAGACTAGCTGCTATGATGTCTCCCACGCATTATAGAACACTACACACACACTCAAGAAGAGATTTTGCCTCTCTCTGTCTCTAGCTTTCTGTTATCCCTGAGCTAGTGGGTAGACACTAGCCACTATAATGTCTTCCTTACATTACACAACACTGCACACACATGAAAAGGGATTCTGATCCTCTTTATCTCTATGGCACACCCTCAGAAGCATAGGGAACAAGCATTTTTTTTTTTTAAATATATATCATGTGATAATAATTCTGTTTTATTTTGTTACACCACAGTCATATCAAATGGTAAGAGTCAAACACAAACAATTTTGTACAAAGTCTCACAACTCACAATACCTCCGGTGACCACTGTCAGCTATGTAATGGCTTAGGCCTTTTTCACATGAACTTCAAAGGTTCCACTTGCAGCCTGCGTCACAGCATTCTAAAAAAGAGGTGGAAAAATTAGATCAGCATGCTGTACTTTTTTATCGGTAACATAACTGACACCATGACGGAAACCCGACAGACCTCATTGTAGCCAATGGAGTCTATTGGATGCAGTTGGTGTCTATCATGAAAGGGATCTGATTTCACCTCTGTGAAGAAGGCTCTGAATGGAACCTCCAGCTAAGATAGTTAACAAGAAGTTTTCTCACTATAGACATTTACAGGGGGAATGTATTTAATTGGGGAGAGGCACCATGTTGGTGTGGGAGGATCCAAGAGATGATGCTGGTAAACTTTTCAGCTCTTTCCCATAAGTCTTTGTTCTGAAGGCGAATAAATCCTCATACCTCGACATAGTACCTCTCCCAAATTATATACATTACCCCCTCTAAGCCACACTTGCCTCTTACCTAGCCAGCCAGTAAGTTCTGCTCTACACTGATGAGGAGAATACACCCAGAAACAGCTGTCTGTAGATGAACTTCCCTGCTTGGTTTTAATCCTTTTGACATTGCAAGACTTAGTCACATGTGCTTTAAGGATTACTACATCCAATAGATGGTGATGACGAGTTCTTCAGCTCTTTCCCGAAAGCTTTTGCTCTATAGACATGTATAGCATAACATTTGAATATGTCGTAAATATCTGATTGGAAATGAGCAACATGTTTGTCTTTTTCTGTACTGTATCTCTTATTCATAATAATAGAAAGTAGTTGTTTAGCCATCTCTTAAAACAGGTAACCCAATATATGTCATGAATGTCTACAGTGTTAAATCAATACTCAATTCAATTAACTGCATGTGTTATTCAGGAAGAATACATCAGTGACCAAATATAAGGTCAAGAAAGACAGGTTTATTCAATTTCTAGGGTCCAAAATAATTGCAAATTATCATTTGAGGTTTTTATGTTGCTTTGTTACCTCCTGATGGAAACCCGGCTGCCTTTTTGATGGCTTTCACCCATTCTTCCATTTCTGCCTGTGAAGTTGCCATAAGGATGTAGCCATCTTGTGTGAGCTTGATCTGATCTAGGATCATGAGAAGATTAAGAAGAACAACGATTAAAGTTTGATCAAACATTTTGATGTTACATCAATACAAGACAGACCTTGAAGAAGACATGTAATCAAAGGAGAAGAAAACTCATGAACATAAGCTGCTGATACTAATATTCATTACAGGAGCTTTAGCACATAGTATAAAGTGGATTCTGGTGGGATAATTTACCGATTTTATAAATGTATCATATTTGGCCAAAACAGATTGCCACGTACCAAAGTTCTACCACAGGACAATAAAAAGACCAAAAAAGACCAAACAACACCAACCACAGTGGTTAACTAGTGGTCAGTTACAATGGCACATTGTCCCACTATCCACAAATTCAAGGATATTATTATTACCAAGTCTTATCAAGCTGATGACAACTGTGTGAATAAAATTAATAATATATTTTAACACAAATCAGGTCTAATTCCTATTGGGACTTTGCATTATAAACCCAGTCTATGAAACATTCAATTGTATTCAAAAACAACCTCATTAGAGAAAATGCATATGGAGAATTGTTACCCTAAATAAAAATTCAGCAACTCACAAAAACACGGAAAAATGGGACATTAAACACTTAAAAACTCAGACACAGGCCATACTCAAAGTTCAATGACTGAGGAAAAAACGATTCCCGAATGAAGGCTATATAAGCTCCAGTGCTACATGGTAGAAGTTACACAGGTGCAGATTAACAGCAGTCAGAGAGATACTTTACAGCAGCTTCATGCACATAGGATTCTTAAGACAGATTCTGTCCCATAGACTTGTATAGGAGAGTTTTCACTATGAAGGGAGGGGAGAGGGGGAGTTGTGACCATCTCCTCTTGTGACTGGTGGATTCTGTGTTATCTGTACACATTGGTTTCTCCTTTCAGTGTGACCCTGCTTTACTGATAATGAGCAGACTGCCGAAAAACTCTCTAAACAGAACAGGAAGTGTCAGACTATTATCAGGCTTAGTGGCCAAAGTGAAAACTGCAGGACTTAAGAATTATTAAAAAAATACTGAAAGTGATATAGAAAATTAAAAAAAATAACCAAAAATTCCTACAAAATGTGTTTAACATAAAAATTTGAGTTAAACAATAAGTCATTTTTTGATGAGATATTCCCTTTAAGTAGAGATGTTGGGAGTGCACTGTGTACGCTTGAGAAAGGGGGTGAACCCCGAAACACAGCCAGAGTACAACCATTTGAGCTACAAGACAGCCGTATGAGCCATACAAGTAATGTAGCTTTTTGTTTTGTATTTTTCTATACAAAGTTGCACATTAGCATTTATCTATATGCCAGAGATTGGATATAGTTAAAAAAAATAAATGAAGATAAATAATATTTAAAGGGAATGTGTCATCAAAAAATGACTTATTGTTTAACTCACATTTTTATGTTCAACACATTTTTTAGGAATTTTTGGTTAGTTTTTTTTTAATTTTCCATATCACTTTCAGTATTTTTTAAATAATTCTTAAGTCCTGCAGTTTTCAATTTGGCCACTAAGCCAAAAATCGTCTGACACTTCCTGTTCTGTTTAGAGAGCTTTTCAGCAGTGTGCTCATTATCAGTAAAAGCAGGGTCAAACTGAGACACCATTGTGTACAGATAACACAGAATCCACCAGTCACAAGAGGAGATGTCACAGCTCCCCCTCTCCCCTCCCTTCACAGTGAAAACTCTCCTATACAAGTCTATGGGACAGAATCTGTCTTAAGAATCCTATGTGCATGAAGCTGCTGTAAAGTATCTTTCTGACTGCTATAAGAGCAGTGCAAGCAAGAATGTCTTCCCCACAATCATATATAGACGGCCGAATAGAGAAATCTACAATCAGAAAATAAAAATGTCGAAGAGGCAAAGAATATGGATCAGGGTTTTGATTTAATAAGGAAGAAAAAAATTGGCGACAGATTCCCTTTAAAACATATAATTGAGTTGATATTTAAGACTGTTTTGAGAAGGGAATATGAAGGTGTCCTTATAATTATAATCTCCAAAATTCCTGCGTAAAGATAAAAAGGATAAGGGTATATGATAAATAGAGGAAAGTGGAGTCTCCTACCCATTATGTCCTTACACTGTGAGAAGATAGATGGACTGGGGTTGCCATGTAAGACAATCCTTTTAACAATTGACTACACAGAAGTCGCCAGTTTTTCTACGATCCGGAGCAGCAAATCTTCCTAGTTTGAGCAAGTTCAATTCTAAACGTTACCCGTCTAGTGATCTAGGCTATTCTGTCTAACAAAGAAATAGAGGATGGCTGATAATACATCAAAAGTAGTAGTTTGGCTATAGTTATTCTATTTCCGGTTATGGATACACAGCAGTAATCCCAAGCCCTGGCCATCTGCTACCTTATACATTTGTATAAGGCTGATGGGGGGAAAAGATCAGATGTGAAGAGCAGATATATGAGAGCAGGGGATATGTCACAGCTTAATTAAGTAGGTTTACCATTAAGGGTTCATTAACCAGCCAGGTGCAGGGCATGTGCCCTCGGTGATGGGGGTGCCAACAAGCAATTCTATATTCACCAGAGCCTTTATATATAAGCTGTGGGAAGTAAAATATTGATAATTACATGAACAAAAAACAAGTTTATGGTGCCCAGAAGGTCCACTTGCACATGCAATTCAGAAGCAGCTGGCAGTCACAGGGTTACTGCAGTACTTTTTTACTGAAAAGTGAGACTTAACCTTCTCTGACATTTAAGTATAGTGTATAATTACTGCATGGAGAAAGACAAAATATTGCCCAACAGGTCTCCTTCCCTTACTGAGTGCAGCCTGTCTTGACAAAGCATGGTTGGCATTGCCAAAAATGTGCCCTTTTCATACTCCGTTTTCATATTTCCATTATTAAAGAGCTGTAATAGTGGCTTTGATAATTTTGTTAAGGTGATGTATTATAAAGAAGAATAAGAAACAGAATATTTATATTTAACACTGCACAATGCTGGACAGAATGACCTGTCCGAAGTTAGTGAATTATTTCCACCTCAGCAGGACCATCTTATCCTTTGGGCACACTAGGCAGTTGCATAGGGGCCCTGGTTGGTAGATGTATATCCCGGGTAACTAGGACATATGCCCTGGAGTGGCACTGCTCGTTTAACTATTTGTGTGTTCTTTGGAAGTTCAAACAGTTGTAAGCCATAATAGAGCTGAGAGCCATTGGCTGCATGTCCTTCCCATTAGTCCCATCGGCAGCCTGCAGCAGCTATGTAGGTGTTTTGTCCGGACGTAGGTAGTGTGATGATATTGGTTACTTCGGGGGTGGTTAACGGCATGGTCTCATGTGGTGTTATGTTAGTTTGTGGCTATATGCATGGCCTGATGGGATGTCATGTGTTTAGGCAGGTCCCACTCCGCTTCTATTCCCAGGGGGCCATAATGCTGAGAAGATGTCCCTGCACCTCAGTAATTATGCCCCTTATATTCCATATATAGCCAATGAGCACAGGTTGCAGGCCAAAACATTGAAATAGTGCTGGCGGGGTTTATGACTTGGTACTGAGGCAGGGGTGTAAATAAAATTCACAGGGCCCCATAGCAAAGTGAGATTGGGCCCCCAACACCTAATATCAGCAAACAGAAACATAAGTAGCAATAATTAAGGGTATAAATAATAAAATTAGAGACCCAATATAGTATTGCTAGATAGCAGAAATCAACAACTTGTAATTCCCTAAAAAAAGGAACAGTGGCACCTAAGTGTGCCCCTCAAACTCTGGGCCCCACAGCAGCTGCTACGGCTATAGTTTTGCCTATTTATCAAGGTTCATCCCGTTACAGAGTTCCAATCTCATTTACTGCTATAGGCAGGAATCAGGATGAGGCGGTATTTTATGCAATGGTTTGTTGAGAGCAATCACTTTGCTACTGTCATTACCTCAAGAGCAGAGTACAATCCCATTTAGTAGAAAATCAATTAACCTACGATAATATGGGAAATGTATCTGGCTGCTCATATCTTCTTCTCCATTTCGTAGTTTCATAGTTTGTAAGGCCGAAAAAAGACGAGACGTCCATCCAGTTCAGCCTGTTGTGCTAAGGTGTTGATCCAGAGGAAGGCAAAAAACCCAATGAGGTAGAAGCCAATTGTCCTTATTTTAGGGAAAAATTCCTTCCTGACTCCAATCTGGCAATCGGAAAAATCCCTGGATCAATGACCCCTCTCCAGAATCCTGGTCACTATAACTTGTTATATTATTACGCTCCAGAAATGCATCCAAACCCTTTTTTAACTCCGTCCGTGAATTCACCATGACAAGTTCCTCTGGCAGAGAGTTCCACAGTCTCACTGCTCTTACCGTAAAGAATCCCTTTCTATGTTTATGTAGAAACTTTCGTTCCTCAAGCCGTAGAGGATGCCCCCTTATTCTAGATGCAGTCCTGGGTATAAATAAATCTTGAGAGATATCTCTATATTGACCTTTGATGTATTTAAACATAGTTATTATGTCCTCCCGAAGCCGTCTTGTCTCTAAACTAAATAACCCCAATCTTGCTAATCTTTCTGGGTATTGCAGTCCACCCAGTCCTTTTATTATTTTTGTTGCCCTCCTTTGTACCTGTTCAAGCTCTACAATGTCTTTCCTGTGCACTGGTGCCCAAAACTGTACACAATATTCCATGTGTGGTCTAACCAGTGACTTGTATAGTGGGAGAATAATGTTCTCATCATGTGCCTCTATGCCCCTTTTAATGCACCCCATGATCCTATTTGCCTTGGCAGCTGATGTCTGACACTGGCTGCTACAATTAAGTTTACTGTCCACCAGGATTCCCAAGTCCTTCTCCATGTCACTTTTACCCAGCCTTTTTCCATGTAACATGTAGTCATGTAATGGATTTTTCCCCCTATGTGCATAACCTTGCATTTATCTGTGTTAAACCTCATCTGCCATTTCCCTGCCCCGGCCTCCAACTTATCCAGATCCCTTTGTAATAACACCTATAATATTAAATAATTTCACGGCACACAAGGGGTTAGTTGCATTTAAATTGTATGAGATTTATATTCGGATGAATAAATATATCAAGTAGTTTCAGTTACAGAGAATCAACAAAGTCGAATGCCTCAATATACAGACTAGTATTGTTTAGTACAAGGTGATAGTGATCTAATATTTGAACGTTTCGGCTGTCGCCGCAGCCTTCGTCGGCCAGATCACTAGAAAGAAATGCAGTATATTAAAGACATAAATATAAATAATTTGAAGCAAATGCAGAAAAGTAAAAAAGGAAAAAGAAAGACTTAGGAATAGGAAGAAATAGAGAAAAAAAAAAAGAACAAAAAAAGAACTCACAGAGAGAACATGTATAGACCGTGTTATAAGTATGGAGACACCAGACAAAGAAAGGGGAGGGGGAAAAAAGGGGAAGATGAGAAGAAGACATCCTTAACTCTGCTGCCCGTCTTATTCACCTCTCTCCTCCCGACTCCTCTGTCTCTCCCCTCTGCCAATCCCTTCACTGGCTTCCCATTGCCCAGTGAATCCAGTTCAAGTTAGCAACCTTGACCTACAAGGCTCTCCATAACAATTCCCTCCATACATCTCTGCTCTAATCTCCAGATATCTCCCCTCACGCAACCTCCGCTCCTCCACAGGACCTTCTTCTCTGCTCTCCCCTTATCAGCTCCTCACACAACCGTCTCCAAGACTTCTCCCGTGCTTCATCCACACTCTGGAACTCACTGCCCCAACACCTCAGACTCTCCCCCACTCTCACCAGCTTCAAAGGCAACCTGAAAACCCATTTCTTCAGGATTGCTATAACCAACAATAACCCTGCTGTCACTACACTATCCATAACCATGTCTGCCCTCACCTTCTGTCTCTTCCCACCTTCCTCGTAGACTGTAAGCCCTCACGGGCAGGGACCTCTCTCTTCTGTACCAGTTGTTAGTTAGTAATTTGTCACCTTTGTACTTGTTTGACCTATTGTTATGTATGAAACCTGAATGTACAGCGCTCTGGAACCAAGGGCGCTCAAAAATAAATAGTAATAATAATAAAAAGGATATAAGTACATAAAAAAAAAGGGGAAGATGTATATAAAAAAGGGGAGAAAAGAAAAAAAAAAAGGAAGGAAAAGGCAGAAAGAAGGAAAAAAAATTGTGCCCATGATGCAAAGAAAAATAATACAAAAGTATATAGAGGGGGGGGAGAAAAAAAATAATGAAAGGTGACAAAGAATAAAAGGTAAAATACATAGCGTTTTTGCGTTACCAGACTAGATGAAAGTAAAAAAAAACTGTGATAGGAAGCAAATGCAGTGCCCCCAAAAGGTGTATGAGGGGCTGAAAAAATGCATAGGGAGAAATTTAGGGGAGCGTGGGGGAAAAGCGGAGTGACCAAGAGTGGAGGAAGGGTGAATGTCCTTCCCCACAACGGGACCGGTCAGGGCACGGAAAATAGACAAAAGGGAAAGAATTAGGAAATAACCCTGGATAAAACCCGGGATCAACTAAATAGTAAAGGAGATAATTTTATGGGGAAACATCACTGTGTTGGCTCACAAACCTTGGGAGGAAAGACGGTGTGAGGCGCCAGTGGCGGCCAGGGAAATGTAAGGGCCGCGGCCTCGCGTAAAAGGGGCGCGACCCCGCGTTTTAAAAGACGCCGGGAATGCCAGAAGCGGGATGAGGGAGGAGCGGCGCATGCGCGGGACCCGGGCCGAGATGGTCGGTGTCCGGTGTGTGTGCAGATTAAACGAATGTGGGGAATAGAAGTGGAGAGGAAATGAAGGGAAAAAGATCTAAAGGGAAAAAGGTATAATCGTGCTGACCAAATGTGTAATACGGGGAATGGGGAACCCCAATAGATCATTTTGGTACCTGTTGTAACAAGGTGGTATGGGTTTAAAATTAGGAAATCCCGAAGGAGAGATTAAAACAGATTTGGAAAGAATCAAAAAAAAAGGTGTTACGGTCCGATTACAAATGTAGGTAATAAATAGAATAATAAAAATTCAATGTAATAAGTAGTCAAACAGAAATGGAAAAGAGAAGGGATAAAAGTTTGTTTTATCTCCCCATCGCGACGGTGTCAAGACTTTGTAGAATTTAGCGATTCGAATTAAAAAACTTTCAGATTACATGAACATGCAAAACTATATTATGCTTTTTTTGTATGGGCGTCCACATGTAGAATGGTGTATTAATCGACATAATATATACCCCATATGTAATAAGTAATAAATGTCAAAAAACAAGAAATAATGGGAACCATAAATATGATAAATGTGGAAAAAAGTGGTCATTATTTAAAAAAAAAAGGCCTTCCCCTATTTAAGCCGTGGGTAAATTATCTAATGATGGATCCAAAAGGCTTACGTTTTTTTGGGGGGCAGTGGGGTTTGCCGCCCTTCTTGGGCGGGGGACATGTTCCAAAACTTGAAATCAAAATTTGGTTTATTGGGATGGTTACCTGAAATTTTGTGGAAGGGGAAGATGTCTTTTTGCACCTTATTGTGGATTGGTGCTGAAAGCGACTTTGATGCGTTGTGTAGTCTCCCATAAAAAAAGGCACAGGGGATTTAATAAAAAACACAAGGAGGGTCACATGTAAAAAAACCCCTTTTTACTTTAATAGGTGCCCCCGTTATGGGGGTGAGTACTACCCCCCTTTAATAGCTCGAGAATTGTTACAATGCGGGCAGGGGAATGTACCATTCCTGGGGTCGGGGTTTTGTCGCATTTGTGATGATGTAAGCCCCTACATCGGCCTCACTAGGTGACCCCTAATTTTTTGGGACGTTGTGTTTTTCGTCTATAGTCCGGGAACTTGAATTTTGGGTAGCCATCTCGGGGGAATATCCCAAATTTGGTTGGTTGATGTAGCTTAGGCATCAAGGATGGTAGGTTTTGATAAAATTAATTTTGGGGGGTTTGGGAAAAACGGTTTCTTAGGTTTTGGGGAACATTTCCCTTGAAAAAGAATACAGGGGGTTCTTCGATCCCTCCCCCTTAAGGACTTTTTAAAGGCCCAACCCCCTACTATTTCCATTGTCCCTACCTCTCCATCTCTAACATGAACCTGAGAAAAATCAGAAAATTAAATCCCCCACGCCCATACACATCAAAATTACATTTCAGGTAAAAAGGACATTAAAAACACTTTGAAGAAAAACATCAATTTATATCTCCAATAATCTCACACATAAAAAAACAAGCGATATTTTCACTAGCAAAAACTCCAAAATAATATCAAACCAGTGATAAGGGGGGGCATTGTGGTGGGGCCCGGGAAAGTATTTACATGAGATCCAAGGCAACTTTTGACAACATACCTACACACACTGGAAAACAGCCCCATGGGTTTCCCAACCCTTTTCCAATAAATCCATCCTTGCGTTCCCTTGACCAAAAGTTATTGCCCCGTAAGACCTTTGACTTTCCCCAGGCAAAACACCCCATCACCGGTTTTTTTTACATTACCAAGATCAAAAGATTTACAAATCCCCCGGGTGTCCTTAGTCGTTCAACAATTCAATCTTTTCCCTATACCCCTTTTTTGGAAAAGTTTCTCCCCCAATGTATAAAAATCCAAATCTTACACCCGTGATCCCCCTCATTTTTTGAAACATTCAACCCTTAAAACCCCCCCACATCTCTGATACCATTTTATTACATTGCGTAAATGCCTCTATACCCCATTCGCTACGACGGATTTGTGCTCCCCATGACATATTCGATACGGGAATTGACCCTTTAAGGTTACTTTTGCATTGCATTACCAAATAGTGCAAAATGGAATTATTTTTTTCCTCTTGGGAGAGTTTTTCCAATGTCAAGGAACCCCCATGGGATCAATGGGGCCCCTCCATATGCAACTTTTTTCGGGCCCGCCATTGAAACAACTTCTTTTACCCCAATGAATCTTTTCAAAATTTGAAATACCCTGGCATCGTTATATCGATGATATTTTTTGTTTGAAGGAGCGATTTGTCATTCCCAAATTTTCTTTGATTTCTCTTTCCCATAAAAGGGGTCTCATTTTTTCCCCTTCAAAGGTCGGCCCGCATCAACTTCCGGTATTTGGATCTATAAATCCTTGAAGGTAACATCACAACTGCCTTCACAAAAATAAACGACGGAAATTTCCCCTTCTCATTTCAGTAGTTGCATCGACCCCACCCAAGATTTCCCCTTCCCCCTTTTCCCAATCCCCGGGTTTTAAACGGATATTTTACTGCCCTGCGTTTTGACCTCCAATTGGATTGATGCCCAAAAAATTTCAAAAAAGAGGTTACCCAGAAAGATTATTACTAAAACCAAAACACAGCAAGCCCTAAAACCGTTTGGCCCCAACCCCCCAAAAGGGTTAAATTTTTATCAATACACCTCCTTGAAAGCCAAGTACAAACAGCCTACCCAAAAATGGCATATTCTCCCAGATGGTATCCAGACATTCCGAGTTCGGACTAAGCAAATAGCTCAAAATCCCAAAAAAAATTTGGATCACCTAGTGAGAAACGTGTAGGTACTCTACGATATCCAAATGCAGACCAACTCACGATCCCCGGAATGGTACATTCCCCCGCCTGCATTGTAACAAATTTCTCGAGCATTATTTAAAAGGGGGTGTAGTCATCACCCCCATAAAGGGACACCCATTTAAAATAAAAAGGGTTCTTTTCATGTGAACCCCTTTGTGGTTTTTCTGATAAATGCCCCCGTGGCCCTTTTCTATATAGGCGGACTACACAACGCATCAAAATCGCTTATCAGCACACGTCCCAATAAGGTGCAAAAAAACATGGCTTTCCCCTTCCAAACATTTCGGATAACCACCCAAATAAGCCAAATTTTGATTTCAAGTATTGGAACTGTCCCCCCCCCAAGAAGGGGCGGCAAAAACCGCCTGCCCTCCCAAAAAAAACGTGAAGCTTTTGGATCATCGATTAGATAGTTACATCCCCCAAGGGGTTAAATAGGGTGTGAACCTTAATTTTTTTAAAAAATGACCCCCTTTTTTCCCAAAATTTTAACTATTTTGGTTCCCCTTATTTCTTGTTTTAGACTTTTTATACTTTTTACATATCGGTTTTATTTATGTCGCTTTCATACACATTCACGTGGACGCCTATACAAAAAAAAATGCAAAATATATGTTTTGTTTATTCATGAATCTGATTGATTATTTTAAATTTCGAAAACGCAAAATTTTACAAAAACGTGACAAATGTGCGATGGTGAGATTATAAAAGACTTGTTCCTTACCTGTACGCTATTTCCCTGTTTGACTACTTTGTACATTGAATGTTTATTATTCTATGTATTCCTACTATTTGTAATCGGAGTAGAACTTTTTTCTAGATATCTTTCCTATACTTGTTTATATCTCTCCTTCGGTATTTCCCACATTTTACTATACCCCTTGTTCAAAGTACCAAAATGATCTATTGGATTCCCATTTGTATTCACATATTGTGGTCAGCCGATTATAAACCCCTTTTTCCTTTCATGACTTTTCTTATTCTCCCCTCCATTATATTCTCCCACTTTTTGTTTACATCTGAAAAACACACGCGAGACACCGGACATCTCGGGGCCCGGCCCCCGCTGGCCCCTTCATTCACCTCATCCGCTCTAGGGCATGCGCCCGGGGTCTTTAGGGGCGCCGGGCCTTCACAGCGAGGACCCCGTTACATTCCCTGGCCGCCGTGGCGCGTCACACCCGTCTTACCCCCACAAAGGGATGTAGCCAACACATGATGTTTCCCATAAATTATCCCTTTATTTCTTAGTTTATCCGGCTCTATCCAGGTTATTGCCTGACATTTTCCTTTTTTATTTCCCGTGCCCCCTTTACGGGTCCCCCTTTGGTAAGGAATTTACCCCTTCCACCACCTATGTCACTCCGCTTAGCCCACACACTCACCCCAATTTACTTATGTTTTTTTTTCAGCCTCTCTCATACACCTTTGGGAGCATTTACGTTTGCAGTTCTCTATCACATTTTTTTTTTTTTTCATTTGTCTGGTAACGCAAATCTGCATATGTATTTTACCTTTTTTCTTTGTCACCTACATTATTTTTTTTCTCCCCCCATCTTTTACTTTTGTGTTTTTTTTCTTTGCTCTGGTCCAATTTTTTGCCCTTTTTTCTGCCTTTTTCCCGTCCTTTTTTTTGTTTCTTTTCTCCCTTTTTCTACTATACTGCTTCCCCCTTTTTATGCTACTTTTATTTTCTTTTTCATTTCCCCTTTTTTTTCCCCCCCCCTTTCTTTGTCTGGTCTCCTATTTTTAACACGGTCTATACTGTTCTCTCGTAGTTCTTTTTTTTTTTCTTTATTTTTTTTTTCTCTATTTTTTCCCATTCCTAAGTCTTTTTTTTTCCTTTTTACTTTTCTGCATTTGCTTCAAAAATTATTTATATTTTGTCTTTTAAAATACTGCATTTCTTTCTAGTGATCTGGGCCCACGAAGGGGGGGGGGGGCCCGGGGGGAAAAAAAAAAGAAAAAAAAGGAATTGGGCACGACTTTTTGATTCCTGTAAAATAAAAAAACTTTAATTTTATTATCCGAATATAAAAAACTATACAAATTTTAAAACAAAAAAACCCCTTTTGTGCCGTGAAATTTTTTAATATTTTATGTCGTGGAGTTGCAACCTCTTTTCATGGCACCCCGACTATTAAGCCAGTGCAGGGGTATTAAATTTTTAACCCTTTTTAATAACACATTATCCTCTATTTTGGGTTTATTATTTACAGATTAGTATGTCTGCAAAGATCGATATTTACTGTGTTTCCCCGTGTAAGATATTTAAAGAAAATGTTTAAGAGGATAGGGGGGGGGCCCAAAACTGACCCTTGTGGGACCCCACTAGTAAAACGACCGTCGAGTATGTACCCTAATTATACCTTTGTTTTTTCATGAGCCCGTTGCTTACCCCTTTTGCAACTTTTTCCCCCGCCAAATTCTCATTTTTTTTACCACCTTTTATGCGGGCACCGTTTTCAAATGTTTTTAGAAAAATCTAGATATAGACATCCATTTCCTCACCCCGTCCAGTCTAGCACGACTTCCTCATAGAAGCAAGAGATTAGTCGGGACAGGACCGACCCTTCATAAACCCATGCTTGGGAAGGGCTTTTTAAAAACATTTTTTCAGTGAGTACCCAATAGCATCTCGAAAAACCTTAAAAATTTTCCTCATACAGAGGTTAAGCTTACTGGCCTATATTTCCTGGAAAATTTTTTCACCCCTTTTTGAATTTGGCACCATTTTGCTATGCGCCAATCCTTTGGGACATACCCCGTTTTTATCAGTCCAAAAATTTTTTAAGACAGGGGCCTACTAATTTTACTTATCTTTTGGACACGGGGGTGTATGCCTTTGGGACTTGGGGGATTTGTCTATTTAATTTTTTTAAACGGGCTGCATTTTTCCGGGGTTGACAAGAAACTTTTAATTTGGGGATTTGACCTCACCCCTCTGTTCAACGAGTCTCCTCCTCGGTAATTACAGGGGAAAAAAAAAAGTGTTTTAATAGGTTTGCTTTTTTCTCATCCCCTCACTGTCTCACACTTTTTCTTTTCAAAGGGCCAAAATTTTCTGTTTTAATCTTTTTACTATTAAATTTTTTTAAAAAAATTTTTTTGGGGTTGGGTTTTTCTTTCTATGCGATACGCTTCCGTCCCAGCTTTGCTTCCTTTATTTTTATTTTACACATTTATTTTTTCCTTATAGCTTCTTACCCCCTCTTCACTCCCCTTTGTTTTAGTAAGGAACCTTTCTTTAGTTTTTTATCCCTTTTTACCCCCTGTTGATCCACATTTTTGCTTTTTTTCCTTTTTCAAATTATTTTATTCCCATAAGGTAGTACTTCTCACAGGGGGTTAGTTAGGATGTTTTTAAAAATATCCCATTTTTATTTGTTTGATATTTAAAAAAATGCCCCAGTAAAATACGGTTTGGGGGCCTCCCTCAAATAAAATAACCTTCCAAAAATTCAGTGTTTTTGGTCCGAAAAAAACCTTTTGGGGTTAAAACGGAAATTTTTTTATATTATTGTCACTATTTCCTAGTGGGGTAAACCCCGAAAATTTTTTACCGGGTATTAGTCAATTAATCAAAGGGGGGGCTTTCCTTGTCGGTTCTTGCCCCTTTTGGAAAAAGGAATTATCTTTAGTTTATTGACAAAAACCCGTTCCTTTATGAGACTACTTTTTGTTTCCCCAATTGATTCTGGATATTTAAAGTCGCCCATAATAATAACCCATTCTGATAGCCGCCTCATCTATTTGCCTGAGGGTACATCTTCCAAGTTCTTTTATTTTTGGGGCCTATACAGCCCCCATTAATTTATTGTTTTTTGTTACCCCCAGATTTTTCCCCCCCAAAAATGATTCACCTTTTTCTTTTCGTCCTTATTTCCCGCATTTGGCTTCGACAGATTTTAATAAACAGACCCCTCCCCCCTTCCGGTTTTTACGCCCTTTTCTAAATGACTGTAACCCTGAAGAAAAAACCGACCAGTCGGAGCTCCGCCAGCCATGCTCAGTTTTCCCCTTGTCATTTTTTCTTGTATTTAATTCTTTTCATTTTTTTTTTGGGTCAAACCGGGAATGGTTAGCATGCTTTAAGATTTTTTAAGTTTTTTTTCCCTTTCTCCCTATCTTTTTAACTTTGCTACCCCCCCCTCCACTCCACCCACATTTTTAAAAAATTCCCATTCTCTATCTTCACTTTTTGGGGATCTATATGGTAGTTACCCCCCCCCCCCCCCATCCCCAGTTTAAAAATTCCTACCCAAATTCCTTCCCTTTTTTCCCCCAAAAACCCTGCCAACTCCCCCTTTTAGGTGCAGCCCCCCCCCTCATAGATCTTAGCCAAGACAGGGGTCACCCCTTTTCCAAAAACCCAAATCCCCTTTTCCCCACACCAATTTTTGAGCCCCTTATTACCCTCTAATCTCCCTCGCCTCTCTGGGTGGCCCAAGAAAAGGTAATATTTCGAAAATATTACCCGGAGGGGCCCTTCCTTGAATTTTGGCCTAAGTCCCTGAAATCATTTTAAAGGACCTCCCCTCCTCTAACTTTGTCTTGGTGCCAATGTGGACCTGACACTGGATTTTCACCAGCCCCACCCGATCGTCAACCCGAAACCGCGAATGTCGAACCCGGGGGCCCCCTAAACAACCCTGTTCCGATCCCGTCTTTGTGGGAGATTTTCCCCGTCGTGCCCCCTTTTAATGGAGTCCCCCAAATAGCACCTTTCTACCCCGACCCATTCCCCATCTTTCTGGAGACAGGGGGGAGGTCTTGCGCGCAATGCATTTCTGGCCGACATCCCCCCTCCCGCCAATCTTTCAAAATTTGTTGGGGTGTACCAATCGGACTAGTCCCTGACACTCTTTCCCCTACCCCTTCTTTTGACTGTTACCCAGCAGCTGCCTCATGTCTCCAGCTGCCCACCCTCCCCACACTACACCTCGAGGGGGTTGCTCCTTGGGACCGGCCCTTCCAAGTTGGCAAAGGTTCCCCGTGTCGCCAAATTTTTCATTTAGCCGGATCCGGGCTTCTAAATGTCAGTGTGCACCACTTGCACAGCAGTATGCTCCCTCGAACTGTTGCTCAAGGTGGCATCTTGCACAGGTTGGCATGGACGCATTGTCAAAATGGAAAATCATGGGATTTAACCAAAAAAAAAAATTTTAAAAAAAAATTATAATAATAACGATCAATAAGTCCCCTCTAAACTCCACAAATCTAAGCCTCAATCTTAATCTCCAACACTTAAAAAAAACCACTTGTAAGGAAACACACTCGCAGACCGTTCACAAACTCATTTTAAACCTTTCCACACTGTGTTTGGCTTTTGCAACCTCTCTTTCAGAAGCAAAAAAAAAAAAATCCCAATGACTAATTCACAGCAGATCACTTTCTCACCAGTCATTTTTTAATCTGCTCATTTTTACATAATAGTCAGTTGGTCAGTGGAGGACGCTTATGACTTTTCTATTTGGTTGTCACCCACAGGTAAACTCCTTCTAGGGTAGACTCCCAGGGATTTGTAATGTCAAGGCATTATGGGAAAGGGGCTGAAAGCCAGTGCCCCCCTTTGGACTGCACTGATGAGGGACAAAAACCCCGAAACAGTGCTGTTGCAGTTTTGGGGGGGTACGGTTGGGGATTTTCCCTTTGCTTTTTAAAACTCAGTGGGCAAAAAAAATTGAGGATTTTGCATCCAATAGAGGGGCTGGCTTCCAGTCCTTTCCCAAAGCACTGTGACGCATGGGCGAAGACAAACTATTTTTCTGTACTGTAACTGGGAACATTTGATTCTCTTAATAAGCTCCCTGTTTCTTCATGTATCTCCAAAAAACAGTTTTTAAAAAGTGAAAAATTTGGGGGACCCGGCGCACGTGGAATAAAAATGACTTGAGCCCTAATAGGCTTTTTGGGAAAAAAAGTTCTTTATTTCTTTAAAAAAGTAGGGGGGATATGCCCCCACACATTTAAAAACAGAAGACATAAAACCCAAACGCGTTTCCTGCCCTATAGCATTTTTTCAAGGTTTAAGAGTAGAAAAAACTAGTGGGTATTTAAATGGATGTTATTTTTTTGTATAGGTCAACTGGAACGCAAAACATATCAAAGGAGCCGACTAGTTGGATGAGCCCTCAATGGATCACAGTGCAGGCTCTGTAAACAAGAAAACGTGCGTATACATTGGGGCATGGGACAACAATCAGCATACGGGGTAAAAACTAAAACTTATTGCTATTGAGTACCGCTGCTCCAAACGTATACCGACCACTATCTCGTCTACTAGAAACTTTTTAGATGTTCCTATTGACGGCTCATCCAATAGTCGGCTCCCTTTTATATGCTATT